>CM070791.1:6265052-6377322 GCA_036346955.1 Dipus sagitta | reverse complement strand
ACTCTCATATTCCTGGGATTTCCAATATCCTGGAGTCTCCACAGGAACTCATGGTCCCTTTCACAACTCCATGCCATGGCCTCCTTATGGCCTCCTCATGACCTCTATGCAGCAATTTCAGTAGTATCACATCACCCAACCTCACTGGCAATATTCAGAACCATGTTGCAATCCAATCGCACTGTGCATCTGACATTATGTCCAAAACTAGTACCAGGTGAGTGATGCTGACATTTGTTAATACAGGAGATTAAAGCCTGTCTTTGAAGAGTAGTAAACTCCCTTTAAGGCATATGCCCAAATGTAGCCCGCGTAGTCGTCTCGCCAGCAAGAACGCACGCGGACACCAGGATCCTTCTGCAGCAAGCGTTTATTCCAGTTAACAGATGAAATGAGGAAAGACCCAGAGCCCCGAAATGGCGCCGCTTATATAGCCCCTAGGTGGCGTGTACTCTGCTGATTGGCTGCACGCTCATATGACGCTCATATGACGCTCATATGCCCGGGCTGGGCAGTGACTTGGCGCGCTTTTGCCACTTGCACATGCGCTATTCTACTTGTTCACCAGGGCCGAGGCCGGATGTCAGCGCCATCTTGTAATGGCGGTCACCTCTCGGCTCTCTACATCTCCCCCTGTTTGTTTTAATAAGATGACAACTGCCTCATAGCCCAACCAGCGCAGCACCAAACAACCCTATGCTCGATCAAGCAAATTCCTTCCTTGGGGAATAAGCGATCAAGAGCTCACTCCCTCACCTTATCAGGTGCAATGGAGACAAGTCCTCTGAGTGCAAAGGCCAAGGGAGAGACAAAAAGGGGAGTTAACACCCATCCCTGTGCAATGGAATATTGTTCCTGGGGGTGCAAGGGCTGTCAATCTCAT
The DNA here is from genome assembly GCA_036346955.1 of Dipus sagitta. Lineage (NCBI taxonomy): Eukaryota > Metazoa > Chordata > Mammalia > Rodentia > Dipodidae > Dipus > Dipus sagitta. The sequence goes on along the minus strand of CM070791.1, from coordinate 6,376,439 downwards.
ATTTTGGTGCTGCAGCCACTTAGGCAAGGGCTGATTAGACTTAGATCTCCCATCGACTCAGTGCAATGGGCTAAACCCCTGAGGTGCATCGACTGAGGGTCTCAGTCTAATTAATTAACCAAATTTCAGGAGATGATCCCTGTTCCATAGCCACAAGTGCTTGCGCAATAACGACCTTGTCACATTGCTGTTGAGCTCTGAGCTTGCAGAACAACCAAAGCAGGAACACTAAGCCACAACATAGGGCTGCACCAAGCAGCGCCATTCCCACCCATTCCTTAAAGAAAGAGAAGGCTGAAGAAATCCAGGATGTCAGGCCCACAGCTAGGGAGGGGTCAACTCTAGTAGAATAGGGTCTTTATAATGTATTTTGTCCACTTTTTTGGCTCCCGCACAGGATCTCAATGATTCGTCAGGTATCATAAGTCTACGTGTTAGGCGTTTTGGTAGCCAGAATGGATTGTCTTCTTCCTGTGGAAAAACACAAACAGCTCCCCTGGATCTTATTAAAATAGGATCCGGGCCTCTCCATTGACCAGTCAAAACATCTTTCCATTTAATCATCTCCTGTGGCCTGTTAGGCTCTGAGTAATGATGGTCAGCTGTCGAATGGCCCTGACTGTCCAAATTTAAAAAATTAAGAGTAAAGAGTGCTATGGATATAGTCACTCGTGGGACTGAGGGCAGAGCCTCATCAACTCCCCCTTTTTGTTTTATTAAATAAGACTTTAGAGTGCGATGAGCCCGTTCTATAATACCCTGTCCTTGAGGATTATATGGGAGACCTGTCAAATGGGTCACTCCCATCTGGTGACAGAACTGTCCAAATTTTTGAGAAGTATAAGCTGGTCCATTGTCAGTTTTAAGAATTTTGGGCTTCCCCCAGGCACTCCACGCCTCGAGGCAGTGTTGAATAACATGGGCTGCTTTCTCCCCGGTTAATGGGGAAGCAAACATAACTCCAGAACAAGTATCAATGGAAACATGTAAATATTGTAATTTGCCAAAAGATGGGACCTGAGTAACATCCATCTGCCAAATTTGTAATGGGCGAATTCCTCTGGGATTAAAGCAAGGAGAGACTAAAACAATGCAAATTCAACCACCATCAAACAAACATCAAACTTCTGCAGTTCAAGTTCAATAGCCTTGAAAAGCAGGTTCCTCCTCCAGTCAACTCTTTCCAAAAGTGTTTGCATTTCTATGATAGTCTTTCCTCAGGCATCCTTTCCATTGTTTTAATGTAAAGCAGTTGGAACATCTTCCTTAAGATTGCTAATGTGTTTGACAATAGTAGGTTCAGTAACCTAAAACCAGTCTCAGTGCCTGTAATTTTAACTTGTTTAAGGTTTTCCAGCTTAAAATCTTAAATCTCTCAGTCCAATATCTTTAGCCAAGCACATCAGTCCATTACAAATTTAACCTTGATCAAACACTCTGGACCTCAGCAGCAGAACGCAGCCAGCCCTTATTCCAATAGCCCAGTTCCAACAAAGTCCTCTGCAGTCTTTCCTTCATTGCCATAGTGGCGAGTCTCTCAAGCTGCATGACTGTAAAATTAGCATCTACTCCATACTTATTAACTGATTCAGCAAGTTCCTTAATGAGGGCATACTCTACCGGCGCATGGATGCGGCCTCCATCCGCAGCCTCAAACACCGGGAAGGCTTGTAAGCACCTCCTTCTGTCCCCCTCTGAAAGGAAGGAATCTGAACAATGCTTGCCGGCATAAGGCGGAGGAGCACTGGGAATGACAGGGGCGGCAGATTGAAAAGCCGCGCGGTTCTTATCTCCTATCTTCTTTTGTTTTCGATTTTGTGGTAGAGGCTGCTCATCAAAATAATATCTCTCCTCCCCATAGCGAGCCGCTTCCCCATCTAATTCTTCCTCCTCGGAGGGACTAAGATCCTCAGACTCTGAGCTATCAATTCCTAAAGCCTCCAATTCTTTTATCGGATAAAGAGGCCTCCTTTTTGGACTTCTCTTTTCCCTCTCCTGTTTCTCTCCCAGGGCGTCTTTTCCCTTGTCTTTTCTTTCTGTGGACTTAGCGTCCGTGGAAAGGCCTTTTTTCTTAGAGACGTCTTTTTCTTTTTCCTCAAGGGCCCCTAACCTTTTATCCCGTTCTGTTTCTGACATGCTGTCTTGTAGCTCCGAATGTGAGGCTCCCATGTTCAAAAAGAAGAGAACGAGAGCCACCATCACAATAGGGAGAGCAAAAATTGCTCCTACCAATTTGGATGAGAGATGAAACAAGTTAAGACCAGACATGCCTCTCAGAACCTACCTTAGTGCTGCAGTTCTGAATCCTTCCCCGTGAATGGGGGGTCTCCTCGGCGCCGGCGATGATAGGCACCCGGCGTCCCGGGTTTTTCGGCACCAGTTGTAGCCCGCGTAGTCGTCTCGCCAGCAAGAACGCACGCGGACACCAGGATCCTTCTGCAGCAAGCGTTTATTCCAGTTAACAGATGAAATGAGGAAAGACCCAGAGCCCCGAAATGGCGCCGCTTATATAGCCCCTAGGTGGCGTGTACTCTGCTGATTGGCTGCGCGCTCATATGACGCTCATATGACGCTCATATGCCCGGGCTGGGCAGTGACTTGGCGCGCTTTTGCCACTTGCACATGCGCTATTCTACTTGTTCACCAGGGCCGAGGCCGGATGTCAGCGCCATCTTGTAATGGCGGTCACCTCTCGGCTCTCTACACCCAAAGGACTCTGTATCTTTCCACAGAGATACTTGGACATCCATGTACACTTCTGTCCTTTTAATGACAACAAAGTAATGAAATCAACATAGATGTCCACCACTCATGCGACGCTAATGATAAGAAGGTGCATATACAGAAAGAGTTTATTCAACTGAAAAGAGAGAGAAAGTCATGAGATTTGCACGAAAATGTATGAAACTGTAAAATTTATAACAAAAGAGGTAACCAAGGCACAAAAGATAAAAACTGCATATGTCGTCAAGTGTGGATACTAATGTTTAATTTTTTATGTACTTGAATAAAAAGGTCTGGAAGCAAGTACAGGATATGAAACTAGGCAGGAGAACAAGAAAGAGAAGAAGAGAAGAGGGGACAGTTGAAATAAGGTAGCATGAAAGACCAAAGGAGGCTATTGTGCAGGAGGACCAATAGGGAGGAAAGCAAGTGAAGGGAAGGGAAGTTTTTTTTTTTTAAAAGCTTGTTAGATAAATATGATTATGAAACCTTACTCACTGTTTGCAAATGATCATTTAAAATTATATGAAAATAACTGTGTTCGATGAAGACTGGGAGAGGTCCAGATCTTCCATGAAGCAGAACATCCCAATGACCCATCACTACTCAAAAAAGAATTTTTTTCGTTATTATTTACTTATTTATTCCAGAGAATAAAAGAGGCAGAGAGGGCGCAAGAGGGGGGGGTTAGGGAGAGAGCAAACGGGTGTGCCAGGGCCTCCAGCCACTGGAACTGCAATCCAGACACATGTGCCACCTTATGCATCTTTTTCACGTGGTTCCAGAGGAATCGAACCTGGATATGTTGGCTTTGTAGGCAAGCACTTTAACTACTAAGTCATCTCTCTAGTCCATATATATATATGTGTGTGTGTGTGTGTGTGTGTGTGTGTGTGTGTGTGTGTGTGGTGTGTGTGAAATTTGATTGAGTGTATATGCATTCAAGAACTCGTTTGCTTACATTCCCTGGGATACATTCCAGTATCTAAAACTATTGATTAATTGCCCAAGTAATTAGCTTGGTTGTTGACTTTCAGGAAAAAAAAATCTAGAAATTACTAATATTGTTACTGGTTGGTGAGTCAGGAAAGTATGAGCCATGAAGAGTAATATATACTCTACAAATATACTAATTGTTATGTACAAAACACATGAGAGAAAACACAGTAATAAAATTTATTTGGAAGTTTTCCCCTCAGGGTAAGAAATACATAGCAGCAAAATGATTATCCTGTTGTCTGTACTGTTAAGACACAGTGAGGGCAAATGTGTTGACTCATTTTCCAAAATGCATAAATGTGGCTACCCTGCGCCCAAACTTCCAGTGACTTTTTCTTTAACTCCAACCCATCTCTTCTCCTCCCCATTTGTTTGGCCTCACAACTCACCATTGCAGAGAATGTTAGAGGCCCAGATTCAAGATGCAAGAGGGAGGAAGCTGCAGCAACTGACACTCGGGTCTACCTCTGTCAGAATACAGAAAACTCAGTGGTTCACATGTGTGATCCTATCACTTAGGAAGCAGGGGAAATAAAACTGCTCAGTTCAACATGGACTGAAGAAGTTCCATGCCATCATAAGTTATAGAGTGAGACCCTGTTTCAAAGGTCAAAAAAGAATGTGATACTCAGAATCCATTTCTGAAAACATCAGGACATTGGAATAAAGACCTCTTATTCTGAATTAAAAAAGAATTAATATTAGTGAGTTTAAGAATGAAAACTCAAAGATTGCACGTAATTTCAATAATCAAGGGGGAAAGGAAGAGCAGAAGAGAGAGGTGAGCCCAAACTGGTGTAGACCTGATCAACGAAGGGAGAAATGAAGGAGAAGAAATGAGCCTTGCACCACATCATCCCTGTGAGGTGCGCACAATGACCTTCACCATGCTCTTTAAGCCAGTAAGGAAAAACACCCTTATATCCATCCTTTCTCCATCAGGCCTGCCAACAGTTCACCAGAAAGGTCAACAGAAATCATTTCAGAACAACTGTATTTCCTCAACCTGGATGTCTCTTTCCTTCCTCCACAAGGATTACATCTGTACTTATAACACAGATGAGCAATGATGATCTGCTGGAAGGAGAAATGTCCTATGCAAATATAAGCAGCTTTCCTCATGAACACTTATCACAAACATGAAGATATTTTCCCTAACTTAAGATCCAGAGGGAAAGAAGGGCTTCCATGTTGTTTTATGGGCTTTCACCTGCCAAAGTTTCAGCAACTTTGGGCTATTAACCATTCTACCCAACCAATCCTGTCTTTTTGCTAGGAAACTGGGCTTTCTATTTGCTCCTACCTGCTTATGACATCATTCTTCCCCTAAATCTATCATCATCTGGTAGAACTTTGGAATTTTCATGGAGCTCCATGTAGACAAATTTGTATCATTGCAAGTGCCCAGTGACCAACTAACAGTATCCATCTTACAGGACACACAGTTCAATGATTTCAGGTACTCAGAAAAGTCCAAGTACTGTATTAAAATCCCTGAGATGAGGGAGTGATATAACCACTTCTCTAAGTCAGGTAAGGAAAGAAATCATTACATTTCATCATATAAGCCACTAATGAGGAAAAACAACCTGAAGTAATGAGTAACATACTGAACCACACTTAGAAATCTGGAGTCCTACCTCCAGTTCAGGCTTTGATGTATACTATGTTTGTGACATTGTATACATTATTTACTCACTCACAGTAATTTTTAAAAATATAATATTTATTTATTTGGAAGCTGAGAAATAGACACACAGAGAGAGAGTGAAAGAGAGAGAGCATAGGTGTTCCAGGGCCTCTAGTCCCTGCAAATGAATTCCAGATGCATACTCAACTTTGTACATCTAGCTTTATGTGGATACTGGGGAATCAAAGCGAGGGTGTTAGGATTTGCAGGCAGGTACCTTAACCACTCAGCCATCTCTCCAGCCCTCACATTATGTTTTTAATCTAATACATGAAGATAACAGATTGAGGAGGTGCTGGTCTCTTTACAGTATTGAGGTTTAAGGGGCATAAGGATAGAGAATTTTTGAGTGACTGTGTCAACAGAAAAAGAGGAAAAAACCGGATGTGTGTACTAACACTATGTTCCTACATATTTCCTCTAATACCCTGCTGCCACTAATATTTTGCCTACAGAGTTTCAAATATAGTACTGTTCAGAAGGATGTATTATTGACAGGGAAGCATTTATAATCACATTCTTTGGCAGAACAGACAATCAGATCAAGAGTTCAAAGATGGGCTCAGTTACACAGTGAGTTCCAGACCAGCATGGACTACATGGGAAACTCTCCCTCAACAAGTACAAAAATAATATTTACATTATTTTGAGGTTGCTGTCTCTCCTATATGAAAAGAGAGAGGGTGACAAGAAGGAAGGACTGGGTGCTAGACAGGTAAGAGTTTACAGGAGGAAGTTGGAACTGTTACTGTGAAGGATAGGAATGGAGGGAAACAAAAATAGGAAGGACAGGAGTTCCAGCCAAGATGGGGAGTGCCTAACTGCGCTGCACATTCCCAGGAAAGAAAGGAAAGACATTAAGGGTTCACTGGGTCTTTTAAGGGTTCACTGGGTCTTGTAGGGGAGAGAAATCTCTAATAGATTGCCAATTGGAGGTCAGAGAGGGGACAAATCAGGGAATCGCTGATTCCCCTCACTGGCAAGTGAGACCCCTCCCCCAACGAGCCACCTCCACAGTCCCAGCTTCAGGAAACTCCCACACTTACTGCAGGAAAAGGGTCCCAGGTCAACATACTTCCACTTGCCTCACTGCACAGGGGTGATCGCCCTGCTACCCCTGCCCACGAGTGACCTTGGCCAGGCTACACCTGCTGGCCCACTGGACCTCAGGCTCCCTTGATCAATTTAAATGGCGCCCTGCCGCCAACGCTCCAATCCCGCTTGTGGACGTTTAGTCTATTCCACCCACTTTCCCACTTACTGTTATGGCTGCTGCACATTCACGCAAGCGAGCCCAGGCCAATTTCCAGCTCCACACATGAGCTCAGACTGTGTCTGTCACTGACACTAGCTCAGGTGCCATCCCCCTCCCCGTCTCCCAATCCAGCCAACCTCCATTGTCCTGTTGCAGGGAGCTCAGACGGCTTCCAGGTCACAGTGTTCCACCACACCAGAGTTTGGGCTGCTTCAGTGCTTGGTGGCCTGTGTCCCTCCTAGCGTAAGTGCAGGCAGCTTTGGCACATTACCCCCTGAGAGCCCAGGCAACATTGGCGCCCAGGCCAGGCAGGAACACAAGTGACTTTGGCAAGCAAGAGCCAAAGCCCAGGCTGCTTGGCAACAGCCTCAGGCTGCTTCAGATTCCCATTGTGCTTCAACCGAGGCTGGTCCACCCACGTGCCCATACACTGCAATGGGCAGACAACAGTGCAAAAGAAATAACATGAGAATTCAAATGTAAGAAAATCCAGCTAGATCACCCAGTCCTACAATGAACATCTCTAATCAAAACACAGAAGAGTCATTAGGATCAGAACACCAAAGTGAAGCTATGAGCAATGCAACCCTGACCAAGCTACTGGTAGAACTTGCAGAAAAGCTACAAAGGACTGATAATCGTGTGGATGCTGCCAACATTAGACTAGACCTAATAGATAAGAAAATGGAAGGAGTTCAAAGACAGTTAAGAGATATGAGGGAGAGTGAAAAAAAAGAGGACCTCAAAAATCAGCTGGCGATACTAAATGAAGACATAAAGAAATGCAAGGATGAATTCCATGAAGCATCCAAAACCAGGCAGAGATGCCACAAGAAAAGAAAACTACTGGCCTATTTCGCTGATGAACTTAGATGCAAAGACCCTGAACAAAATCCTCGCAAACTGAATACCACAACACATCAAAACCATTATCCACCTTGACCAAGTGGTATTCATCACAGGAGCACATGGGTGGTTGAACATACGGAAATCTGTCAATGTAATACACCACATAAACAAGGTTAAACACAAAAACCACATGATCATTTCAATAGATGCAGAAAAGGCCTTTGACAAGATACAGCATAACTTCATGATCAAAACATTGGAGAGAATTGGCATGATTGGTTCATATATTAAAATAATAAAGGCAATATACAAAGCTCCTAAGGCCCAAATAATACTTAATGGAGAGAGACTGGAGGCATTCCCAATAAGATCCAGAACAAAACAGGGTTTTCCACTCTCATCTCTGCTCTTCAATATAGTACTGGAAGACCTAGCTCAAGCAATAAGATGGGAGAAGGAAATAAAAGGGATACAATTTGGAAAGGAAGAAGTTAAGTTAGCTCTATTTGGTGATGACATGATTGTATCAGTAAGAGACCCTAGAGACTCCATCCCAAAACTCCTGAAGGTGATTAACTCCTATAGCAAAGTACCAGGATACAAAATCAATGTACAAACATCAGTAGCCTGTCCATATGCAAATGACAAAGATACAGAAAAGGAAATAAGGGACATGGTCCCATTTTCAATAGCAACAAAAAAAAAAATATCTTGGAATAACGTTAACCAAGGAAGTGAAAGATCTGTACAACAAAAACATAAAAACACTCAAAAAGAAATTGAGGAGGACTTGAGAAAATGGAAGACCTCCCATGCTCTTGGATAGGCAGAATTAACATTGTGAAGATTGCAATCCTACCAAAGGCAATATATAGATTTAATGCCAATCCAATTAAAATCCCAACGGTGTTCTTCACAGAGACAGAAAAAAATGATCTAAAATATATGGAAAGGCAGAAGGGCACACATATCCAAACATACCCTCAGCAAAAGAAATACCTCTGGAGGCATCACCATACCTAATCTAAAGCCATATCACAAATCCATAGTAATAAAAACAGCATGGTACTGGCATAAAAACAGGAGTATACACCAATGCAATAGACTTGAGGACCCGGACTTTGGGTCAAGCAACTATAGCTACTTGATATTTGACAAAGGCCCTAACAATATAGGCTGGAAAAAAGAAAGCATCTTCAACAAATCGTGCTGGACAAACTGGATATCCTTATGCAGGAAACAGAAACATGATCCATACATTTTGCCATGCACTACACTCAAGTCCAAATGGATCAAAGACCTCAACATAAGACTAGAAACTAGACTACTACTGGAATAAAAGTTAGGAACTACTTTCCATGATATAGGAATGGAAAAAGACTTCCTGAACAAAACCACAATAGCTCACGATGTTAAACAGTCACTCAACCAATGGGATCACATGAAGCTGAAGAGTTTCTTTACAAACAAGCATACAATATGCAAAACCAATAGATTACCCACAGAATGGGAGAAAATATTTGTGGGTTATCTAACTGACAGAGGCCTAATATCTAGAATCTACAAAGAACTCAAAAATCTAAAGAGTAAAAAGTCAAACATTCCAGTAACAACATGGGGCAAAGAGCTGAACAAGTAGTTCACAGAGGAAGAAATAGAAATGGCAAACACAAACTTAATAAAATGTTCATCATCCCTAATCATCAGAGATATGCCAATTAAAACAACTATGAGATTCCACCTTACCCCAATAAGGATAGCAAACATCAAAAAATCAAATGAAAATAAATGCTGGCGAGGCTGTGGAGAAGTAGGAACACTCATGCACTGTTGGTGGGAATGGAAGATGGTACAACCACTTTGGGAAGCAATCTGGAGACTCCTGATATAGCTGACTATAGAGATACCAAAAGACCCAGTTATTCACTTACTGGGCATCTACCCTAAAACCTTCAAACCACAGGCCAGAGAGATTTACTCAACCATGTTTGTAGCAGCTCAATTCATAATAGGTAAGAGCTGGAATCAACCCAGATGTCCATCACTAGAAGAATGGTTACTAAAATGTGGTGCATCTATACAATGGAACTCTATACAGCAGTAAGAAAAAGAGACACAATGAAATTTGAGGAAAAATGGTTGAACCTGGAACAGATAATTCTCAGTTAACTTACCCAATCACAAAAAAAAAATATCACCACATACTCTCACTCATGTACAGCACCTGACCTGAATCTACCCAAGATGCCTTCCATTCCCTGCAAGTTTCTCGTGGCCTAGACAATAGGATGGTTGGGAGGGAGAGAAGGGCAACAGAGGCGTGGGAAACACAAATCTAGACCCAAACGGCAATGGTACCATAAAATTCTACATCCTAAAAGTCAGACCAAATGGCTGAACCTTTACCAGGGCCTTAGAGGGAACACGTGAGCTACAAGACACTGGAGAGGGTATGATGAAGACTGACCTTAATCTTCTACAGCCTCTCTGTCTTCCTCCCTTTGTCTCTCCTTCCTTCTCTCTCTCTCCCTCCCTGCCTCTCTCTGTCTCTCTCTCTTCTATCTCTTTTATATTTGTTATCTTTTTCTCCTTTTCTTAGTGGGCACTGGGTACAAGCACAAGGGTGAAGGAGATCAACACAGAGAAAGTGACCTGAAACTCCCTGTGCCAGCATGTGGCTATCATCTACAATGAGCCTTTGATCAGAGAGACCTAGAAGGTTTCCTAAAAGAAAGACAGATTTCTGTCCAAGTACTTGCTGACCAACCAAATGTTAGTGGTAAGACCCTATTACTGAAGACACCTTATGTGGTTGACACATAAAATGGAATGGCATGGCTGGAAGCTGGCAGAGAGTCAGTCCCCAGACAGTCAGCGCATCTAGTGCCAGAAAGCGTACCCTGGTCGACTGGGGGGAAATGAACAATATCTGTCCAAGCAACTCAGGGTCTCACTTACTTAACAGCAAATAACCTGTTGTGATGCTCACACAAGTGCAATTGTGGCATACAGCCATGGTGGGAAACCAACTGCTTTTGATTCAGCTAACTGATCTCCTCAGTGGTACAGGACCCATAGCTGGAGCTGGGAAACAAGTCAGAATCATATCCAAACATAAGCCCGCACTCCACTATCAAGCAACCACCAATCGTGGGCTACAAGAGGGGCTACACCTGTTAAATTGTCTATAAAAAATTAATGGTTATCTCATTTGTCTAGCACTAACTCCCTCTCCATTGGAGAATGTGCTTCTCTTTTTCAGATAGATGTAGGTCCTAAGGAGAGAGCCACCCCATCATACCTCAAAGGGACCCCGGCTGAAAGTAAGAACATTTGGTGAAACAAGAAAAGTTGCTGTGTTCTTGGTGAAATGGGTACAAGCACAAGGGTGAAGGAGATCAACACAGAGAAAAATCAACTCCTACCAAACCAGAGATCCAGAGATCCAGAGGCCCCCAACACCTCATCACTGAAGCAGACCAAAAAAGAACCCAACATTGCTCAGGACATTTTGTGGAAGAAGGGGTGGAAAGAATGTCACAGACAAATGTTGGGTCATGATATGCAGACATTTATCCTACCCATAACTGTGGGCTAACTCCACAATTCATGAACCATATACTTAAACAAGGAGAGGCCAAGGGGAGGGCATAGGTAATGGATGAGCCTAATAATGGTACCAAATTGACTGTATTTGCTGAGTACAAAACTAATTAATAAAAAAAAAAAAAAAAAAAAACAGAAAGGAGAGGAAAGCCGGGTATTCAAAATCAAGTGAATGGAGGAAAGAAGACAATGAAATTGAAAGAAATGGACAGCAGGAGACAAGTCGATAGATGTTTTGGACAGAATGTTGAAGAAAGCCTGATATTTCTAACCAAACACATGCAGGCCACAGAGTGAAATCTTCTCAGAGCAGCACAAAGGATAGAGAATTTAGTGACTACATTAATGGACTAGGAAGGCAGCAAAGGGTGAAACAGGCAAGACAACAAGACAGCCAGTTCTAGAACAGGCCATTGAGGCTTCTTTTTGTTCTCTGGTGACTCGGTAAACGCAGGTGATGCCTGTTTTCAATGGGAAAATTTTGGGGGTAGAGCTTAGAAATGATTCTTAGTACAGTGTGGTGGGTGATATCTGTAATCCCACTTCTTAAAAGGCTTTGCTAGCAGGACCACCACTATTTTAATGTCACACTAAATTACTCAGTCATTTCAAGGCCAACCTAGGCTGAAAATTCACTATTTGACTCTTCTATAAATATCACAAATGGAGTCATAGACAAGGATGAAAAACAGAATAGTCAGTGCTTTATTTTATTCTGTTTTAGGTACATTAATTTTGTAAAGAGTGAAGGCTTCTATATTTCATCAGAAGTAGGCTTTAAATAAACTCCAACTTTTCATCTCTGGAATACTTTTCATTTTCCTCACATACAGTACATTACTAACAGAGTGAGTATTCACAGTCATTAATGCCTTTCAGGCTTCAGTTGAAAAGAAAAACCTTCCTAGTCAGGCATGGTTGCTCAAGTGTTTAATCCCAGCACTTGGGAGGCACAGGTAGGAAGATCACTATGAGTTTGAGGCCATGCTGAGATTACATAGTAAATTCCATGTCAGCCTGACCTAGAGTGAAACCCTACCTCAAAAAACCAAATAAATAAATAAATAAACAAACAAACAAACACACTACTTAGGAATGGAAGGAAAATGCCAAGAGTCACAACTCTTTTTTTTTTTTTTTTTTTCTCCATTTTTATTAATATTTTCCATGATTACAAAAAAAAATCCCATGGTATTACCCTCCCCCCTTTCCCCTTTGAAATTCCATTCTCCATCATATCCCCTCCCCATCTCAATCTTTCTACTTACATATATACAATACCAACCTAATAAAATCCCTCCTCCCTTTCTTTCTCTTCCCTTTCTATCTCCTTTTTTAACTTACTGGCCTCTGCTACTGAGTTTTTTCCTTCTCACACAGAAGCCCAATCATCTTTAGCTAAGATCCACATATGAGCGAGAACATGTGGCGCTTGGCTTTCTGGGCCTGGTTCCTCACTTAGTATAATTCTTTCCAGATCCATCCACTTTTCTGCAAATTTCATAACTTCATTTCTCTTTACTGCTGAGTAAAACTCCATTGTATAAATGTGCCATATCTTCATTATCCACTCATCAGTTGAGGGACATCTAGGCTGGTTCCATTTCCCAGCTATTATAAATTGAGCAGCAATAAACATGGTTGAGCAAGTATCTCTAAGGTAATGAGATGAGTCCTTAGGATATATGCCTAGGAGGGCTATAGCTGGGTCATATGGTAGATCAATCTTTAGCTGTTTTAGGAACCTCCACACTGATTTCCACAATGGCTGGACCAGATTGCATTCCCACCAACAATGTAGAAGGGTTCCTCTTTTTCCACATCCCCGCCAACATTTATGATCATTTGTTTTCATGATGGTAGCCAATCTGACAGGAGTGAGATGGAATCTCAATGTAGTCTTAATCTGCATTTCCCTGATGACTAGGGATGTAGAACATTTTTTTAGATGCGTATATGCCATTCTTATTTCTTCCTTGAGAATTCTCTATTTAGCTCCATTTCCCATTTTTTGATTGGTTTGTTTGATTCCTTATTATTTAACTTCTTGAGTTCTTTGTATATCTTAGATATTAATCCTCTATCAGATGTATAGCTGGTGAAGATTTTTTCCCATTCTGTAGGTTGCCTCTTTGCTTTCTTCACCGTGTCCTTTGCAGTGCAAAATCTTTGTATTTTCATGAGGTCCCAGTGGTTAATCTGTGGTTTTATTGCCTGAGCAATTGGGGTTGTATTCAGAAAGTCTTTGCCAAGACCAATATGTTGAAGGGTTTCCCCTACTTTTTCCTCTAGCAGTTTCAGAGTTTCAGGTCTGATGTTAAGGTCCTTAATCCATTTGGACTTAATTCTTGTGCACGGAGAAAGAGAAGAATCTATTTTCATCCTTCTAGAGATATATATCCAGTTTTCCCAACACCATTTGCTGAAGAGGCTGTCTTTTCTCCAATGAGTATTTTTGGCATTTTTATCAAATATCAGGTGGCTATAACTACATGGGGTTACATTTGGGTCCTCTATTCTGTTCCATTGATCTACGAGTCTGCTTTTGTGCCAGTACCATGCTGTTTTTGTTACTATGGCTCTGTAGTATAGGTTAAAATCAGGTATGGTGATACCACCAGCCTTATTTTTGTTGCTCAGTATTATTTTAGATATTCGAGGTTTTTTGTGATTCCAAATGAATTTTTGGATTGTTTTTTCTATTTCCGTGAAGAATGCCTTTGGAATTTTGATGGGGATTGCATTAAATGTGTAGATTGCTTTTGGTAAGATTGCCATTTTCACAATATTGATTCTTCCAATCCAGGAACAAGGGATGTTTTTCCATTTCCTAGTGTCTTCTGCAATTTCTCGCTTGAGTGTTTTAAAGTTCTCATTGTATAGATTCTTTACTTCCTTAGTAAGGTTTATTCCAAGGTACTTTATTTTTTTTGATGCAATTGTGAATGGGAGTGATTCTCTGATCTCATCCTCTGTGTGTTTGTTGTTAGCATATATGAAGGCTACTGATTTCTGTGTATTTATTTTGTATCCTGCTACATGACTGTAGGTTTTTATCAGCTCTAACAGTTTGCTAGTAGAGTCTTTAGGGTCCTTTATATATAGAATCATGTCATCTGCAAATAATGATAACTTGACCTCTTCCTTTCCAATTTGTATCCCTTTTATGCATGTCTCTTGCCTTATTGCTATGGCTAAGACTTCCAGAACTATATTAAATAAAAGTGGGGACAGTGGACACCCTTGTCTTGTTCCTGATTTTAGTGGAAAAGCATCCAGTTTTTCCCCATTTAGTAATATGTTGGCTGTAGGCTTATCATAAATAGCCTTTATTATATTGAGATATGTTCCTTCTATTCCCAGTCTCTGTAGGACTTTTATCATGAAGGGATGTTGGATTTTGTCGAATGCTTTCTCTGCGTCTAATGAGATGATCATGTGATTTTTGTCCTTCAACCCATTTATATAATGTATAACATTTATAGATTTGCGTATGTTGAACCATCCCTGCATCTCTGGGATAAAGCCTACTTGGTCAGGGTGAATGATCTTTCTAATGTATTCTTGTATTCTGTTTGCCAATATTTTGTTGAGAATTTTTGCATCTATGTTCATGAGGGAGATTGGTCTGTAATTTTCCTTTTTTGTTCTATCTTTGCCTGGTTTTGGTATCAGAGTGATGCTGGCTTCATAGAAGGAGTTTGGTAGAATTCCTTCTTTTTCTATTTCATGGAAAAGCTTAAGAAGCAATGGTGTTAGCTCTTCCCTGAAGGTCTGGTAAAATTCAGCAGTGAATCCATCTGGGCCTGGGCTTTTTTTAGTTAGGAGATTTTTGATAACTGTTAGGATCTCCATGCTTGTTATAGGTCTATTTAAGTGATTAATCTCATCTTGATTTAATTTAGGTAGGTCATATAAATCAAGGAAATCATCCATTTCTTTCAGATTTTCATACTTTGTGGAGTATATGTTTTTATAATATGTCCCTATGATTTTTTGAATTTCTCTGGCATCTGTCGTGATGTTACCTTTTTCATCTCTAATTTTATTAATTTGTGTCTCTTCTCTCTTTCTTTTGGTCAGATTTGCTAAGGGTTTATCAATCTTGTTTATCCTTTCAAAGAACCAGCTCTTTGTTTCATTAATTCTTTGTATTGTTTTTTTGGTTTCTATTTCATTAATTTCTGCCCTAATCTTTATTATTTCTTCCCGTCTACTAATTTTTGGTTTGCCTTGTTCTTCTTTTTCCAAGGCTTTAAGGTGAAGCATTAGGTCATTTATTTGCGACCTTTCTAATTTCTTAATATAGGCACTTAAAGCTATAAATTTACCTCTTAGAACTGCCTTCATTGTGTCCCAGAGATTTTGGTATGTTGTGTTCTCATTATTGTTTGACTCTATAAATTTTTTGATTTCCTTCTTGATTTCTTCATTGACCCATTCATCATTTAGTAATGTATTGTTTAGTTTCCATGATTTTGTGTATGCTCTATATCCTTTCTTGCTATTGATTTGTAGTTTGATTCCATTGTGGTCAGATAGAATGCAAGGAATTATTTCAATTTTCCTGAATTTGTTAAGATTTGCTTTGTGTCCTAATATATGGTCTATTTTAGAGAATGATCCATGTGCTGCTGAGAAGAATGTATATTCTGCAGCATTTGGATGAAATGTCCTGTATATGTCTGTTAGGTCCATTCCTTCTATGACCTCGTTTAGTCCAGATGCCTCTCTGTTTATTTTTTCCTGGGATGACCTGTCAATTGATGAGAGTGGGGTGTTAAAGTCACCAACTACCACTGTGTTTGGTGTTATCTGTGACCTTAGTTCTAACAGTGTTTGTTTGATGAATTTGGGAGCCCCCATGTTAGGTGCATATATGTTTAGGATTGTAATGTCCTCCTGTTGGAGTGTGCCCTTAATCAATATAAAGTGACCTTCCTTATCTTTCTTGACTAATGTTGGAGTGAAGTCTGCCTTGTCAGCTATTAGGATAGCAACCCCTGCTTGCTTTCTGGGTCCATTTGCTTGAAACACCGTTTTCCAACCTTTCACCCTAAGATAATGTCCATCCTTTGTAGAAAGGTGAGTTTCTTGGAGACAACAAATTGTAGGGTCCTGCTTTTTAACCCAGTCTGCAAATCTATGTCTTTTGGTTGGAGCATTGAGGCCATTGATATTAAGAGATATTATTGAAAGATGTGTATTTATGCTTGCCATTTTTTTTTTTTTTTTGTGGTTCTGGTTCTACCTTTGCTCTCTTATATTAACTAGTATTTGAGTGTTGTTTGCTGTTTTCCAGGTTCCTTATATGTGTGTTTTTCTTTCTCTTCGGCATGGAGGATTCTTTCAAGTATTTTGTGTAGAGCTGGTTTTGTCTTCAAATACTCCTTTAGCCTGCTTTTGTCATGGAATGTCCTTATTTCTCCATCTATTTGAATGGATAGTTTTGCAGGATAAAGTAGTCTTGGTTGACAGTTGTTATCTTTCAGAGTTTGGAATACATCACTCCAAGCCCTTCTGGCTTTGAAAGTTTGTGTTGAGTAATCTGCTGTGATCCTGATGGGCTTGCCTTTGTAGGTAACTTGATTTTTCTCTCTAACTGCTTTCAATATTTTTTCTTTGGATTGTGTGTTTGGTAGTTTGATTATAATATGGCGAGGAGAGGTTCTTTCCAGGTTTTGTCTGGCTGGTGTTCTAAATGCTTCCTGTATCTGCATTGGCACCTCTTTCCCAATTTGGGGGAAGTTTTCTTCTATGATTTTGTTGAAGATGCCTACTATACCTTTGGATTGAAATTCTTCTCCTTCTACTATACCCTGAATTCTTATATTTGATCTTTTCATAGTGTCCCGAATATCTTGAAATTCCCATTCATACTTTTCTATTAGTTTGTCTTTCTCTTTGTTGGATTGTATTAGATCTGCCACCTGGTCTTCTAGCTTAGATATTCTGTCCTCTCCTTCATCCATTCTACTGGTGAGATTTTCTACAGAGTTTTTTATTTCATTAACTGTGTTCTTCATTGCTAGTAATTCTGACTGGTTTTTCTTCATTATTTCTATTTCCTTATTTATGTCTTGTATTGATTTCTTTATTTCGTTAAATTGGTGTCCTGTATCTTCTCTGATTCCTTTGATTTCTTCTTTGAGTTCATTGAACATATTTACAATCATTCTTTTGAAATCTTTCTCAGGCATTTTCTCTAACTCGTTTTCACTAGAGGTCATTTCTGAAGCATTGATGCTTTTTGGTGGATTTATATTGCCTTGGTTTTTGGTGTTTCTTGTGTTATAATGTATATATTTTTGCATCTTGGATTAAGTTACTGCTTAGATTTTCCAGTTAGCTGGGTATCCTTTGCTGTATCTATTGATCTGATATTGTATATCTTCTATGTAGGAGATTAAGATGTTAGGTATGGCTCTTACCACTCTCAGAGTATCTAGACACGTGGTCCTAGGGGTTAAGTTTGCCTGCTATGGGGGTATTCAAATAGGTTGAGTGGAATAAAATACAGGTATATTCTAAAATTTAACTAAACCCTATACACATTCAGTCAAGAACAGCACCGAGCATTTATGCAAGATTAGGTATTATAAAAACCAGATCCTCTATCAACAAAGAAGTTAAGATTTCTGGTCTGTTGAGGGATCCAAGTCAGCTTGTGACCAGGTGAGACCCTTCCCTGGTTCAATCCCAGTTACCTCTTTGGATGCTTTTGGTCTCAGTCAAGTTGCTGGCTGGGATGTTGGGCCGCTGTTCTGCTTTCTGGAACTGGGTACTGGCTTTTCCTGTGGTGCAAACCAAGCCTGGCAACTGTGGCCCTGCAGATTGGCGCCCCTGATGCTGGATCCCCGCTGCTGCCGCTGGAGCTGCCGCTGCTGGGACCACTGCTGCTGGATCCGCCACTGGAGATGCCGCTGCTGGGTCTGCCCCCGCTGATCCGCTGGAGCTGCCGCTGCTGGGTCCTCCGCCTCTGATCCGCTGGTGCTGCCGCTGCGGGATCCGCCTCTGCCGCTGAAGCCGCTGGAGCCTCCGCTGCTGGATTCGCTGCCCTGAAGCCGCTGTGGCCGGTACCGGAGCAGCTGATGGTGTTTTTGGGGCTCAAGAGTCACAACTCTTGATCCAAAAGTAATATAAAAGTTTTTGCACTTCTTTGCTTTTCATAGAAAATTTGGCCTCAGGGTGGAGCTCAGCCATAAGAACCTAGGTTCAACCTCCAACTACCGAAAACACAACACAATGAAATATTTTTTTATTTATTTATTGTTTATTAGTTATGTACATATTGTGTATACAGCCATGATGGTACCATTTTTAGCATTCTTCCTGTCAATCCCTTATGTGGATTGTATGTCATGTATTTTGGGGGTGGCCATCAGTTATGGAGGAGTGACAATGTGTCTATACATAATGACCCAACTATGGCTCTAACAATCTTTCTGCCCCCTCTTCCACGAATTTCACTGAGCCATATTGAGTTCATTTTAGGTCTATTTCAAAAAGTGATGAGGTCTTGAGAGTCTCTGTCTCTGGATATCTGATTTGGTAGGAGTTGAGTGTTCTCTGTGTTTATCTCCTTCACCATTGTGCTGATACCAGGTTCATCGAGAAAGCAGCTCTTGCTCATTTCCCCACTAACTCTTGGCTTCAGCTGCTACCCTGATGAAGTGCAATGGGCTGATTCTCTCCTCAGGTTCTGTGTCCATCTGAAAAAGACAAGCATACTCTTCAATGCAGAATGAGGTCAGTGCAAGATACATAGATAACCATTATTATTATTTTGGAGAGGATTTAGTAGGTGTAGGCCCTCCAGTAGTTCACTATTGGTGGGACCTTGATATTGGAGAGCAGGCTCATTTTGGGATATGGTTCTGACTTGTTTCCCCATTCCAGGTATGGGTTCCATTCCACTGAGTGGATCTGTTAGCCAAATCAGGAGCAGTTGGTAACCTACCATGGTTGTGTGCCACTATTGCACTTGTGTGAGCATCAAGTCTGGTTGATTGCTGCTGAGTAGCTTAGACCACAAGTTGCTTAGATAGATGTTGGTCATTTTTCCCCAGTCGCTATGTTACAGCTTCTGGCACTAGACAAGCTAACTTTCTAGGTATTAACTCTCTTCCAGTTTCCATCCAGGTCACTACATGTTCCATCCCAACAGGATATGGTGTCTTCAGCAGTAGGGTCTTACCATTAAATTTTGGTGGGTTATCAAGTACTCTAACAGAATTCTGCATTCTTTTGGGAAAGCTTGTAGGTCTCTCTAATCAACAGATCATTGTAGCTGTTACCCACATGCTGGTACTGGGAGTGGAGTTACACATCAGTGCCAAGGGAAAAGAAGGAAGAAAAATATAGGTCATATAAAGGAGAAAGAGAAAAATAGGAGAAGATTGAGGATAGTCTTTACCATACCCTCTAGAGGTCCCTGTGATTCAGGTATTCTCTCTAAGCACCTAATGAAAGTTCAGCATTTTAGTACATCCTGTCTGTCAGGATGTAGGATTTTATGGTACCATTTCCATTTGGGTCCAGTTTTTTGTCCTCCCCTCCCAACCTTATCACCCCTCTCACCCCACCATCCCTATTGTCCAGTCCTCGAGATGTTTATTAGGTATGTCTGCATCACGGGAAGATTCAGGACGGGAGCCACAGATGAGCATGCGATAATTATCTTTCTGTGATTAGGAGAGTTTGCTGAGAATGAACTGTTCCAAGTTTGACCATTTTTCTTCAAATTTAATTGTGTCATTTTCCTTACTGTTGTGTAGAATTCCATTGTATAGATATACCACATTTAATTATACATTCCTCTAATGATGGACATCTGGGTTGATTCCAACCCTTAGCTATTATGAATTGAGCAACTATAAACATGGTTGAGCAAATATCTCTAAGCACATGTTTGGAGCTTTTAGGGAAAATGCCCAAGAAGGGAAAAGCTGGTTCTGTTGGTATCTCTATCGTCATACTTTTTAGGTATCTCCATATTTCTTTCCATAGTGGTTGTAACAGCTTACATTCACATCAACAGTGAAAGAGGGTTCCTATTTCTCCACAACCTCTCCAGCATTTGTTGTTGTTGGATATTTTAATGTTTGCTATGCTTACTGGGATAAGATGGAATCTCACAGTTGTTTTAATTTGCATTTCCCTGATGATTAGGGATGTTGGACATTTTCTAAGTGTGTGTTTGCCATTCACATTCCTATTCCTTCCTCTTAGAACTCCCTGTGCAGTTCTTTCTCCCATTTTGTGAGGGATTATATGACTTTTTATTGTTTAGGTTTTTGAGCTCTTTGTACTTTCTAGAAATTAGGCCTCTTTCCAATGTGTATCCAGCAAAATTTTTCTCCCATTCTGTGGGTAATCTATTGGCTCTGCTTATTGTATGCTTGTCTGCGAAAAATCTTTTCAGCTTCCTGAGATCCCAATGATTGAGTGATTGTTTAATATCATGTAAAGTTCCTCCTATTTTTTTCTTTCAGTAGTAGCAGATTTTCCAGTCTTATATTGAGATCTTTGATCCACTTGGAATTGATTTTTGTGCCTGGCAAATTGTGTGGATCAAGTTTCATTTTTCTGCATATGGTTATCCAGTTTTCCCAGCACCGTTTGTTGAAGATGCAGTCTTTTATCCAGTCTACATTGTTAGGGCCTTTGTCAAATATCAAGTAGCTGTAGTTACTTGACCCAAAGTCCAGGTCCTCAATTCTGTTCCATTGGTGTATACTACTGTTTTTATGCCATTACCATGGAGTTTTCATGACTATGGCTTTCTGGTGAAGCTTTAGATCAGGTATGGTGACGCCTCCAAGGTGTTTCTTTTGCTGAGTATATGTTTGGACATCTGAGGCCTTTTGCCCTTCCATATGAATTCTGAGATCATTTTCTCTATCTCTGTGAGGAAAGATGTTGGTATTCCACTAAATCTATATATTGCTTTTGGTAAGATTGCCATTATCACAATGTTAATTCAGCCTATCCAGGATCATGGTAGGTCTTTCCATCTTCTCAAGTCCTCCTCAATTTCTTTTTTGAGTAATATTATGTTTTCATTGTAAAGGTCTTTCATCTCTTTGGTTAATGTTATTCGACTTTTTTTTGATGCAATTGAAAATGGAACAATGTCACTTATTTGCCTCTCTACATCTTTTTCTTTTGCATATAGAAAGGCTACTGATATTTCTGCATTGATTTTGTATCTTGCTACTTTACTGAAGGAGTTAATCACTTTTAAGAGTTTTGAGATGGAGGTTCTTAGGTCACTGATTTAGAAAGTCATGCCATCTGCAAATAGGTCTAACATAACTTCTTCTTTCCCAAGTTATATCCTTTTTATTTCTTTCTCCTGTCTTATTGCTTGAGCTAGTACTTTCACTACTATGTGGAAGAGCAGAGGTGAGCATGGACACCCCTGCCTTGTTCCTGATCTCAATGGGAATTCCTTCAGTCTCTCCCCATTAAGTATTATTTGCGATTTAGGATATTTATATATAGTCTTTTTATGTTGAGATATAAACTATTCATGACCATTTTCTACAATGTTTTGATTATGAAGTGATACTATATTTTGTCAAAGGCCTTTTCTGCATCTATCAAAATGAGAATGTGTTTTAGCTTATTTATGTGGCTTATCACAATGACAGATTTCCATATATTGAACCATCCCTGCATTCTTTGGATGAAGCCTAGTTGATCCTTTTTTTTTATTAGTTTATTAGCCAGTTCTGTATTTAGCAAATGCAGTCAGTTTGGTACCATTATTAGGCTCATCCGTGACCTACCCCCTCCCCTTGGCCCCTCCTTGTTGAGGTATACGGGTCATGCATTGTGGAGTTAGCCCACAGTTTGGGGTAAGATAAATGTCTCTGCATATCATGACCAAACATGTGACTCTGACATTCTTTCCGCCCCCTCTTCCGCAAAATTTCCCTGAGCCATGTTGGGTTCATTTTTGGTCTACTTCAGTGATGAGGTGTTGGGGGCCTCTGAGGCTCTGGCTCTCTGATTTGGTAGGAGTTGATTTTTCTCTGTGCTGATCTCCTTCCCCATTGTGCTGGTGTCCAGTTCATCAGGAAAACAGCCCCCTTGCTTGTTTCTCCAATTTTTCTTAGTTTCAGCCAGGGCCCTTTTCAGGTATGATGGGGTGGCTCTCTCCTTAGGATCTACATCTATCTGAAAAAGAGAAGCAGATTCTCCAATGGAGAGTAAGTTAGCACCAGGAAAAATGAGATAACCCTTACTTTTTTTTTATAGAGAATTTAATAGGTGTAGGCCCTCTTGTAGCCCAAAAATGATGGTAGCTTGATATTGGATAGTGGGGTTATGTTTGGATATGGTTCTGACTTGTTTCCCAGCTCCAGCTATGGGTCCCATACCAGTGAGGGGATCAGTTAGCCAAATTGAGAGCAGTTGGTTCCCCACCATGGCTGTGTGCCACCACTGCAATTGTGTGGGTATCACAACAAGTTATTTGCTTCTAAGTAGGTTAGACCATGCGTTGCTTCGATAGATATTGGTCAATTTCCCCCAGTCGCCCATGTAGCACCTTCTGGCACTAGACGCGCTGACTGTCTGGGGACTGACTCTCATCCAACTTCCAGCCATGCCATTCTAATTTGCATGTCAATCACATAAGGTATCTTCAGCAGTAGGGTCTTACCACTAGCCTTTGGTGGGTCATCAAGTACTCTGACAGAAATCTGTCTGTCTTTTAGGAAACTCTCTGATCAAAGCTCATTGTGGATGATAGCCCCATGCTGGTTCTGGGAGTTACAGGTCAGGGCCCACTAAGAAAATGAGGAAAAAGATAAATAATATACAAGAGTTAGAGATAAGAGAGAGAGAGACAGGGAGAGGGGTAGTGAGGGAGGGAAGATGTAGGAGATTAAGGTTAGTCTTAATGTTACACTCTCCAGTGTCTTGTGGTTCAGGTGTTCCCTGTAAGGGCCTGGTGAAGGATCAGCCATTTGGTCTGTCTTTTAGTAAGTAGAAGATTATGGTACCATTGCCGTTTGGTCTAGATTTGTGTTTCCAACCCCTTTGATGCCCTCCCCTCCCTCCCCTTCCATCCTAGTGTCTAATCTAGGAGATGCTTCCTGGGTATGTAAGGTATCTTCGATAGATTAGGTTAGGTGCTGTAGATGAGTGAGACTATGTGGTGATTTTTTTTCTGTGATTGGGTAAGTTCACTGAGAATGATCTGTTCCAGGTTCAACCATTTTTCCACAAATTTCATTGTGTCATTTTTTCTTACTGCTGTATAGAATTCCATTCTGTAGATATATCACATTTTAGTTATCCATTCTTCTAGTGATGGACATCTGGGTTGATTCCAGCTCTTAGCTATTACAAATTGAGCCGCTATAAACATGGTTGAGCAAATCTCTTTAGTCTGTGGTTTGAAGGTTTTAGGGTAGATGCCCAGTAAGGGAATAACTGGGTCTGTTGGTATCTCTATACTCAGCTTTTTCAGAAGTCTCCATATTGCTTTCCAAAGTGGTTGCACCATCCTACATTCCCAAAAACAGTGGATGAGTGTTCCTACTTCTCCACATCCTCGCCAGCATTTATTTTCATTTGATTTTTTGATGTTTGCTATCCTTATTGGAGTAAGGTGGAATCTCATAGTTGTTTTAATTGGCATTTCTCTGATGATTAGGGATGATGAACATTTTATTAAGTTTGTGTTTGCCATTTGTATTTCTTCCTCTGTGAACTACCTGTTCAGCTCTTTGCCCCATGTTGTTACTGGAATGTTTGACTTTTTACTGTTTAGATTTTTGAGTTCTTTGTAGATTCTAGAGATTAGGCCTCTATCAGTTGGATAACCCACAAATATTTTCTCCCATTCTGTGGGTAATCTATTGGCTTTGCTTATTGTATGCTTGTCTGTAAAGAAACTCTTCAGCTTCATGTGGTCCCATTGGATGAGTGACGGTTTAAGTTCATGAGCTACTGGGGTTTTGTTCAGGAAGTCTTTTTCCATTCCTATATCATGGAATGTACTTCCTAAATTTTCTTCCAGTAGTATTCGAGTTTCTGGTCTTATATTGAGATCTTTGATCCATTTGGACTTGAGTGTAGTGCATGGTGAAATGTGTGGGTCACGTTTCAGTTTCCTGCATATGGTTATCCAGTTTGTCCAGCACCATTTGTTGAAGATGCTGTCTTTTTTCCAGCCTATATTGTTTGGGCCTTTATCGAATATCAAGTAGCTATAGTTGCCTGACCCAAAGTCCGGGTCCTCAAGTCTATTCCATTGATCTATAGTCCTGTTTTTATGCCAGTACCATGCTGTTTTTATTACTATGGCTTTGTAATATACCTTTAGATCAGGTATGGTGATGCCTCCAGAGGTATTTCTTTTGCTGAGGATATGTTTGGAAATGCGAGGCCTTCTGCCTTTCCATATGATATTTGAGATCATTTTTTCTATCTCTGTGAAGAACACTGTGGGGATTTTAATTGGTATTGCATTAAATCTGTAAATTGCCTTTGGTAGGATTGTCATCTTCACAATGTTAATTCTGCCTATCCAGGAACATGGGAGGTCTTTCCATTTTCTGAAGTCCACCTCTATTTCTTTTTTGAGTGTTTTTATGTTTTCATTGTATAGATCTTTCACTTTCTTGGTTAACGTTATTCCAAGGTATTTTACTTTTGTTGTTGCAATTGAAGATGGGACTATGTCCCTTATTTCTTTTTCTGTATCTTTGTCCTTTGCATAAAGGAAGGCTACTGATTTTTGTGCACTGATTTTGTATCCTACTACTTTGCTATAGGAGTTAATCACCTTCAGGAGATTTGGGATGGAGTCTCTCGGGTCTCTTACATATATAATCATGTCATCAGCGAATAAAGCTAACTTAACTCCCTCCCTTCCAAATTGTATCCCTTTTATTTCCTTCTCCTGTCTTATTGCTTGAGCTAGGACTTCCAGTACTATATTGAAAAGCAGAGGTGAGAGTGGACAACCCTGTCTTGTTCCTGATCTTAATTGGAATTCCTCCAGTCTCTCTCCATTAAGTATTATTTGGGCCTTTGGAGCTTCGTATATTTCCTTTATTAGGTTAAGAAATGAACCAACCATGCCGACTCTCTCCAATGTTTTGAACATGAAGTGATGTTGAATCTTGTCAAAGGCCTTTTCTGCATCTATCGAAATGATCATGTGATTTTTATGTTTAACCTTGTTTATGTGGTGTATTACATTGACAGATTTCCGTATGTTGAACCACCCCTGTGTTCCTGGAATGAATCCGACTTGGTCAAGGTGGATAATGGTTTTCATGTGTTGTTGGATTCGGTTTGCAAGGATTTTGTTTAGGATCTTTGCATCTAAATTCATCAGGGAAATAGGCCGGTAGTTTTCTTTTCTTGTGGCATCTCTGCCTGGTTTTGGAATTAGGGTGATGCTAGCTTCATAAAAGGAGTTGGGTAGCTTTCCCTGTTCACCAATTGTGTGGCACAGTTTGAGGAAGATTGGTTTGAGTTCTTCCATGAAGGTTTGATAGAATTCAGCTGAGAAGCCATCTGGTCCTGATAACTTCTTTTTTGGGAGGTTTTTTATTACTTTTTCAATCTCCATGAATGTGATGGGTTGATTGAGGTGATTAATCTGCTCTGTGTTTAGCTTTGGTAGATGGTATGCGTCCAAGAATTTATCCATCTCCTCCACATTATCCATTTTTTTGGAGTAGAGGTTTTTGAAATAAGTCCTGATGATTCTCCCAATTTCACTTATGTCTGTTGTGATCTCTCCTTTTTCATTTTGAATTTTGTTAATTTGAAGCTTCACCTTTTTTTGCTTGATCAGATTGGCCAGGGGTTTGTCAATCTTATTTATTTTTTCAAAGAACCAGCTTTTTGTTTTCTCAATTGTCTTAATTGTTTACTTGGTTTCCAATTCATTGATTTCTGCTCTGATTTTAATTATTTCTTTCCTTCTGGAGCTCTTTGGGTTGGATTTTTCTTATTGTTCCAGTGCCTTTAGGTGGATGGTTAGGTTATTGATTTGGGACCTTTCTGTCTTTTTTACAAAGGCATTGAGTGCTATGAATTTTCCCTGAGGACCTCCTTCATTGTGTCCCATAAGTTTTAGTACGATGTGTTCTCATTGACGTTCAATTCCAGAAATTTTTCAATTTCATTTTTTATTTCATCCACTATCCATTTATTGTTTAAAAGTGTGCTGTTCAGTTTCCCGGTGCCTTTGGGATTCTTGGTGGGTCTTTTGTTGTTGATTTCTAGCAATATAGCATTGTGATCTGATAACATGCAGGGAATTATGTCAATCTTCCTAAATATGTGGAGGCAGTCTTTGTGACCCAATATATGGTCTATTATAGAGAATGTTCCATGGACTGCTGAGAAGAATGTGTAATCTGTGGATTTGGGATGGAAGGTTCTGTAGGTGTCCGTTAGGTCTAAGTGATCTATTGTTTTGTTGAGCTCTCTCACTTCCCTGTTGAGTTTCTGTTTGGATGATCTGTCTATTACTGATAATGGTGTATTGAAGTCCCCAGCTGTGATGGTGTTTGTGGTTATTTCTGTTTTATTGTCAAGTAGGTTTTGTTTTATGAACTGTGGTGCCCGTGTGTTTGGTGCATACAGATTTATGATTGTAATATCCTCTTGATGGATTGTTCCCTTGATAAGTAGGAAGTGGCCTTCTTTGTCTTTTTTGATTATATTTGGTTTGAAGTCTATTTTATCCGATACTAATATAGCTACACCTGCTTGTTTCTTATTCCCGTTTGCTTGGAATACTGTTTTCCACCCTTTCACCCTGAGGAGATGTCTGTCTTTAATGGTGAGGTGGGTTTCTTGAAGGCAACAGATTGAGGGGTCTAATTTTTTGATCCATCCTGTTAGCTTATGTCTCTTGATGGGGGAATTAAGGCCATTAATATTTAGGGTAATGACTGTGAGATTTGATTTGATCCCTGCCATATTGTGATGGTAAATGTGGGTTGGAGTTTTCATGGACATTGTAGTTTTTTGTGCCTACTCTGAGTTTGGTTGTTGTGATCTGCTGCTTGTAGGCAATTGTGTTTGATTATTTTTTCCTTCTCTGTGGAGAATTTCCTGAAATACTCTCTGTAGGTTTGGTTTTGTGTTCATATAATTGTAAAGCTGAGTTTTGTCATGGAAAGTTTTTCTTTCACCATCTATTATGAGGAATACTTTTGCTGGGTAGAGTAGTTTGGGTTGGAAGCCATAGGTTCTTAGACTTTGCAGTGTTTCATTCCTGGCCCTTCTAGCTTTCAGGGTTTCCATTGAGAAGTCTGAAGTAATTGTGATGTGGTTACCTCTGAAGGTGGTGTGCTGTTTTTCCCTAGCTCCTTTTAGGATTTTCTCTTTGGTGTCAATGTTTAGAGTCTTAATGACAATATGTCTTGGAGAGTTTCTCCTTTGGTCCAGTCTGTTTGGAGTTCTATTGGCTTCTTATATCTTGATGGGCCTTTCTTTTAAGAGACTGGGGAAGTTTTCTTCAATTATTTTGTTACATAAGTTCTCCATGCCTTTGGTCTGAATTTCTTCTCCTTCTGGTATTCCAATGATCCTGATATTGGGACGTTTAACTGTATCCCACAATTCCCTCATGTTCTGTTCACAGGAGCTTTTAAACTTACTGAAATTTTTGAACTCTCAAACTGTTTCCTCCATCTTGTCTTCCAGATCAGAGTTTCTATCCTCCACTTGGCTGACTCTATTCTTGAGAGCTCCTAGTGAGTTTTGGACTTGTTCAATTAAGTTTGCATTTTCTATTATTTTTCTATGTATAATTTCCATCCCTCTGTCAAGCTCCTTTTTCACATCATTTTCTGATTTTCTTGATGATTCTTGGAGTTCATCCTTGCATTTCTTTATGTCTTCATTTAGCATGGCCAGCTGATTTTTAAGGTCTTCTTTTTTTTCACTCTCCCTCAAATCTCTTAACTCTCTTTGAAATCCTTCCATTTTCTTATCTAATCCTTCCAATTTCTTATCTATTAGTTCTAGTTTAGTGATGGCAGCATCCACACGATTGTCGGCCCTTTGTTGCTTTCCTGCAAGTTCGAAGAATAGGTTGGTTAGAGTTGCATTGCTCATAGCTTCAATTTGGTGTTCTGGTCCTATTGGTTCTTCTATGTTTTGGTTAGATGTATTCATTGTGGGACTGGGTGATCTAACTGGATTTTCGTGCATTTGATTTTTCATGTTATTTCTTTTGTGCTGTGTTCTGCCCATGACAGTGTATGGGCAGATAAGTGGGCGTATCAGCCTGGGCTCAAGAACAATGGGAATCTTATGCAGCCTGGGGGCGTTGCCAAGAAGCCTGGGCTTTGGCTGTCACTTGCCAAAGCTGCCTATCTACTGCCTGGCTGGGGCGCCGAAGTTGCCTGAATTCTCAAGTGGTAATGTGCCAAAGCTGCCTGCGTTCGAACTAGGAGTGGCACTGAGGGTCCAAGCACTGATGCCGCCCGAACTCTGGCTGGGTACACTGGGAACCGGAAACAGTCTGCGCTCCCCCGCCACAGGACAATTGTGGACAGCCGCGTGGCAGACAGAGGGCGAGTGGACGAGAGTGCGGAGCAGTCTATGCTTCCGCACACAGGGAACAATCTCACTTGCCAAAGCCGCCTATCTACTACCTGGCAGGGGCGCCAAAGTTGCTTGAGTTCTCAAGCAGTAATGTGCCACAGCTGTCTGCGTTCGAGCTAGGAGTGGCACTGAGGCACCAAGCACTGAAGCCGCCCAGACTTTGGCTGAGAACGCTGGGAACCGGAAGCAGTCTGCGCTCCCCTGCCACAGGACAATGGCAGCCCACAGGTGCGGCAGGCAGGTAGGGGGTGGCACCTGAGCTGACGCAGGCGAGAGATACAATCTGAGCTTGTGGGGCAGCTGCTGTGGGACTGGGCACACTTAGTAGGTGGGCGAGTGGACAAGGGTGCGGAGCAGTCTAAGCTTCCGCTCGCAGGGAACGATCGGTGCGCGGTGGCAGCCGTGCGGGCTCCAGAGCAGCAGCAGCGGCAGGGGTGGAGATTTGAACACGGTGGTTATTTGGGGCGAGGGGTGCGTACCCGCCCGCAAGGAGATCAGCAATTCCCTGTTCCCCCACCTCTGTGCCCTCCCAGATTTCTCTCCCCTAAAAGCCACTATATACCCTTAATATTTTGCCTTTCTTTCCCTGGGATTTGCAGTGCAGCTAGGCGGTTGCCATCTTGGCCGGAAGTCTCTAGTTGATCCTTTTGATGTGTTATTGAATTAAGTTTGTGAGGACTTTTTTTCAGAATACTTGCATCTAAATTCATCAGGTAAATAGGTCTGTAGTTTTCTTTTCTTGTGGCATCTCTGCCTGGTTTTAGTATTAGGGTTATACTAGCCTCATAGCAGGAGTTGGGGAGCTTTCCCTGTTCTCCAATTGTGTGACACAAATTAAGAAAATTTGGTTTCATTTCTTCCATGAAGGTTTGATAGAATTCAGCTGAGAAGCCATCTAGTCATGGTCTTGCATTCTTTGGGAGGTTTTTGTTTACCCTTTCAATCTTGGTAGTTGTGATAAGCTTGTAAATTTGAAGCATCTCTTTTTTTTTTTTTTTTTTTTTTTTTTTTTTTTTTTTTTTTTTGCACATCATCAAGTTGGCCAGGGGTTTATCAATCTTGTTTATTTTTTCAAAGAACCACCTCTTTGTTTCATCAATTTTCTTAATTGTTTGTTTTTTTTTTTAACTTTCCAACTCATTAATTTCTGCTCTGGTTTTAATTATTTCTTTCTGTCTAGATTTTTGGGGTTGGATAATTCTTGTTTTTCCAATTTCTTTAGGTGGATTGTTAGATTATTGATTTGGAACCTCTCTGTCTTTGTTAAGGAGGCATCTAGTGCAATGAATTTTCCCCTGCGGACTGCATTCATTGTGTCCCATAAGATCTGGTATGTTGTGTTCTCATTGTCATTCATTTCTAGCAATTTTGAGATTTCATTTTTTATATTGTCCACTACCAATTTATTGTTTAAAATTGTGTTATTCAGTTTCCAGGAGTTGGTTGGGTTCCTGGCGCATCTTTTGTTGTTAATTTCTAACAATACAGCATTGTGATCTGATACCATGCAGGAAATCATGTTGATCCTCCGAAATATATGGGATTAGGCTCTATGACCCAGTATATGATCTATTTTTGAGAAAGTTCTATGGGCTGCTGAGAAGAATGTGTAATCTGTGCATATTGGGTAGAATGGTCTGTAGATGTCTGTTAAGTCTAATTGATGGTGTTGTTGAGCTCTCTTACATCCCTGTAATTTTGTTTGGATGGTCATATATTGGTGATAGTGGAGTACTGAAGTCCCCAACTATGATGGTGTTGGTGGTTATTTCTGTTTTTTTCTCAAGTAGGTTTTATGAATTCTGGTGCACCTGTGTTTGGTGCATAAAGATTCATGATTGTAATATCCTCTTGCTGGATTGTTCCCTTGATAAGTAAGAAGTGGCCATCTTTTTTTTTCATTACTTTTGGTTTTAAGTCTAATTTATCCAATAAGTATAGCCACACTTGCTTCCTTCTTATTTCCATTTGCTTGGGATATTATTTCCCACCCTTTCACCCTGAAAAGGTGTCTGTCTTTATTGGTGAGGTGGGTTTCTTGAAGACTACAGATTGAGGGGTCTAATTTTCTGATCCATCTTGTTAGCTTTTGTCTGTTATGCGTGAATTAAGGCCATTAATATTTAGGGCAATCACTGCGAGATTTGATTTAATACCTGCCATATTGTGGTGGTTTACATGGTTTGGTTTGGTGTTTCCTTGGCCTTTGTAATTTTGTGCCTTCTTGAAGTTTGGTTATTGTGATCTTCTCGTAGGCACCTGCGGTTGGTTATTTGAACCTATGTGGAGCATTCCCTGATGTACTTTCTGTAGGTTTGGATTTGTGTTCATATAGTTTCAAAGCTGAGTTTTACGTGGAAAGTTTTCCTTTCACCATCTATTATGAGGGATACTTTTGCTGTGTAGAGTAGTTTGGGCTGTAAGGCATAATTTCTTAGACCTTGCAGTGTTCCATTCCAGGCCCTTCTGGCTTTCAGGGTTTCCATTGAGACGTCTTATGTAATTCTCATGGGGTTTCTTTGATATGTAATGTTTCTCCCTAACTGTCTTTAGGACTTTCTATTTGTGACCAATGTTTAGAATCTAAATGATAATATGTCTTGGAGAATTTCTCCTTTGGTCCAGTCTGTTTGGAGTTATGCTAGCTTCTTGTAACTTGATGGGACTTTGGGAGTGGGAAAGTTTTCTTCAATAATTTTGTTGAAAAAATTCTCCATGCCTTTGGTTTGTAGTCCTTCCCCTTATTGTATCCCCATGATCTGAATGTTGTGGTACTTATGGGAGTCCCACAGTTCCCTCATGTTCTGGGGGCAGGAAGGGGCTGCAAAGAGTAGTATGGTGATCATGCATGTGGATGTCAGCAAGGCTGGTCAGGAATGGTGACTGGGACTGTAATCACATGTAGGAGTCAGCAAGGCTGGGCAGGAACAGCGAGTGGGATGACGATGATGCACGGAGGTAAGAAAGGCTGGGTGGGAATGGTGACTGGGATGGCAATCCCACATGTGGGGCTCAGAAAAGCTGGGCGGGAATGGCAGCTGGGATGGTGATTTCTCATCAGGTTCAGCAAGGCTGGGCAGGACTGGTGACAAGGATAGTGATCGTGCTCAGAGCTTAGAAAGGCTGGGCAGGAATGGTGACTGGGATTGTGATCTCATGCACGCAGCTCAGAAATGCTGGGCAGGAATGGTGACTGAGAAGGTGATCACATGTGTGTACCTCTGCCCAGTGGTGGGAAAGCTTAGGGTGGAGGACCTAGCCTGCTAGCTTAGGTCCACGTGGCCTGTAGTTAGTGCAGGAGGGACCTGCAACTTGGACTGAAACTAGGACAGCTGGTAGAGGGGATTGGGGGACTTGTGGGCACCTGAGAGCATGGGAATCAGTGGAATCCCTATTTTGCTCCTCTGCACCCTCCCACTGGAAGCCTACTAGAATCAGCAAACCCCTAAAAAGAAACACTGAACCTTAAGTGTCTTGCCTTTCCTTTCCCATGAGGTGACGCCAGGTTAGGCAGACACCAACTTCCCCAGAAGTCTGACAATGAAATCATTTAAATTATGTTCTACCAGTGTTGATTTGTGGGGATTTTGGCATGATAATTTCCTTTAATGCAGATAATGACTGATAAACTTGGTGTTGAGAAGGAATGTTTCACTGTCTCCTGTAAGTGCTCTCATTGCTTGTGATGTGCCTATGCGAACTGAAAGATCTTTCTTGTAGGACTCATATCTCTTCCATGGTAGTAATATGCAGAAATATTAACAAGCACAGCAGTAGAATAACTTGACATTTTCTGTTTACTAACTGTTGTGAACCATGCTGTTTGGAGGATTTTGTTATTCTCTGTAGGTCTTACTTTGTGGTCCAGGCTGGCCTCAAACCTCTGAATATGAGCAACTCCACCTCATCTCAGTACTCCTAGTGCTGCTATCACAGGTGCCCAGTGTCATTATGGTTTCTACAAAATATCTGCTTGTTAAACTGATATTTTTTCTCTGGGACTTTATGCTGGTTTGTTCAAAGTTGAGTGAAAGGCGTGGTTGTGTCATGAATCACATGCTCAGGAGGCTCTGGAATGATGCTTGCAAGAGTAAGGATGCGCTGGACAACTTAACAGGATACAAATACATTATTTTACTGAATATTTTTGGATGGAGGTTCTCAAGTTACAACTCTGACTATACCAGGACTCACTGGACCTAAAAGTCATGAAATCTTCCCATACAAGCTTCCCAGGCACTTGGATTTCCTACAGGTTCCAATATGACTTCAGAAATAAGATACATATTATTATGTGCCTTGTGTGCTCTTCTTCTTCTTCTTAGTCAATTGTATTCTGCAGCCAGGACCATTGCTCCTGATATCACAGCCAACCAGTCCCAGGGAAGAGCTCAGAAAGCTACAACCAGCAGGTCCAGGAAAGCTGAGGATCCAGGGCAAGAGGAGAACAAAAGACCCAGAGAAAACAAGTGCAGAAATCTGAAGAGCAAAACAAGTCAATGAACAAAATCAATAAAGAATAGAAGCCCACCATTCCGAAGACCAAGAGGAAGGGCCATCCACCTGAGCTCAGCCAAGAGGCCTTGCAAAAGCCTTACAGTTCCCTGGGCATGTAAATTTTGGTATCATTGCAGGTTTTCTATGCACGGGGGTAAGAAGAGTTAGCAGAAAACCAGGATCTCTTCCTCCCTTGCTCTGGAATACACACGCAGCACCCAAGAGTTATGGCCTTCCATAGCCTTCCAATCATCCTATGCCATGTGACAGGTCCTAAGAAAACCCAAGGCAAAAGCCAGAATCCAAAGGGCAGTGCTAAAATAGAGTGGCCTTCTCCTTCCAAATGTGAGGTGTCCCCACCTGTAAAGTTAGTACTCTTGCCTTTTCGAAACCACAACAAGCCTCATGTTTGCCCTGTTACTTGAAGGCTACCCTTCCTGGGTTTGAGGAGAAACCCTGCATCTGACCCTGTCAGAACACCTTCAAAGTCAGCTCAGCCTCCTGTAGTCAATCCATCATAGCCAGCTCCTGACAGAATACCTTCACTGAATCCCATGAAATGAGCTGAGCCAGATTCTCCCAGTCTCCCCAGGCCAGGTTTCTACACCACCACCAGCTTAGGGTCTCTCAGATTTCTGCCTCTAAGTCAGATTCCTACAAGATATCAATCTGCACTTCTCTACACAAGAAGCCAATTTTCCCGGCCCCAACATTCATGAATGTTGTCAATAAAAGTTTAAAATACACAAGAACAAAGATAGATGGAGATAATGTAGATTTCAGGTATTTTTCCTTGGAAGTTTCTCATGTAGTCCAGTCTGGCCTCAAATTCACAATGTAGTAAAGGTTAATGTTGGATTTCATATTCTCTTACCGCCACCTTGCAAGTACTAAGATTACAGGTGTACACCACCATCCAACCAATTTAAACAGTACTGGGAATTTTAACACAGGGCTTCATGAGTGCTATGCAGGCACTCTACTAATTGATCTATATCCCTAACCCTAGAACAGATATTTTCCTAGGAACTTAAACCCAAGAACTGAAAGATTCCTGGGACGTATTAACATTCACAGTTACTATGAAAAGAGAGTATATTCCAGGCAAATAAAACACATTTCTCTCTTGCTTTTAAAATGTACTCTACCACTGTTAGACTAAGAAAGTCACTGCATCAGAAACTTCACTCCATTGTTTTGTGACATGCTTCCCCAAATGCCCCAGCTAACAAAGTGACAATAATACACTTCCATTCTGTACAACAAGGTCAATTCCAGTGTGGAAAATGAGGCACTGGTTTGCTTGGAAGCTTATAAATTGCATGCACTGTTCTTCCAGAGCTGAAACAAGGGATGGTTACCTTCCTGGTTCTGATACAAATCCTCAAGGTTTCTGGGATATAATTATAGTATTTTGAGTCTGTGGAAGAAGTCTATGGGGACTCACTATGGGAACCTAGGAGCAAAAGTATATACCCATGTGGCCATGGAAGCTTTGTGGAGAGAAGTTCTAGAGCCCCCTCATTCCTTCCCTCCTGAGGTACAACATTACCAACATCTTATAGAAGGAAATGGATAATTATGATTCAGCTGTGCTAAGTACAAATACAATACTCATCCTCCCCCCAGCAGCATGCTGCCATGAGTGGAAGAGGCTGGGTGACTGTTGAGGTGGCCAGTTTACTCTGGATGGAGCCCCTTAGGACTTGCCCCCTTAAAGAAAAAAAAAACATGCTTTGCAAACAATGGTTCCATGCCTGAATATGCTCTGAGTAGCACGTGACACCCAGGATGCAGTGTCTCTGATGCATATACAGATTGACCAAGACACCACAGGCCCCTATAGCCCTCATGCATGTACAGGGCTATTACCAACAGTGGCAGCATGTGGTGTCAGTGAATGCCGCAAGGCAGGTGGGCTGCTTGGTGTCCAGGTGGCCCCTTTGGCCCTAAAACTGAGCACGAAAATACTTCTATTATACTTACATGCAAACATGGGGTCATGCTCAAAAGGAGGATGCTAGGCATCTTGACAATGAGTTAGCCAAGGCATGTGAGTGGTTAATTAGAAAAGGAAGAGAGATAGGAATTATTTTTGACATTCCGAGTCAGTGGGCAAGTGCTGAGCTTACTTTGAATGTCACAATTTAGGAAAGAGAAGACAAGGTATGAATTTAAATTTCGTATATAAAACAATTTGTATCAGGAATAAAGAATGCCTCCTATGGGACACAGTCAGGATTGACACCTTTGTCGGCAGAAAAGGAAGTTAAGCTGCAAGGAGCTGGCAAGGAGGTGCGGT
Organism: Dipus sagitta; assembly: GCA_036346955.1. Taxonomy (NCBI): domain Eukaryota; kingdom Metazoa; phylum Chordata; class Mammalia; order Rodentia; family Dipodidae; genus Dipus; species Dipus sagitta. The sequence goes on along the minus strand of CM070791.1, from coordinate 6,340,919 downwards.
GCTCCAGGGAGGAGTTCTTTTAGTTGAGATGCCATTATGGTGTCCTAGTAACACCTTGCTGTGTACTATGCTGAAGATAAGCTTGGAGGCCCAAACATGCAAGCCCAGTCCTTTCCCAATAGAGGAAAGGAGCCAGTCAACTTCCCTACTAGAAAAGCGTAGAAAAGAAAACAAAGGCAAAAGGAAAAGCCCAACTTGCTTCACACCTGTTAGAAGGTATGAGGCAGAAGAGTCCAATTTTGTGCACAGGCACGTAGGACTCTGTGGGAGGAAGCCTAAAGGCTGACGGTAGGAAAACATTGTATTCTGGAAAATTTTAAATAACTTGGTCACATCTGATGTGCACTGGACTGAGGGACAAAATGATGTATTTAAAAGTTTGAGTTTTCACAGGGGTGGTGTTTAACATACAATGGTCCATTCTTTCCCTTTGAGGATAGTCACATGAACCATGAAGTAACAGCAGTGGAGTCAAGGCTGGGGTTGTAGAGAAATCAAAGGAAACTTGAGGCTCCTGTCACTACCAGCTCCTGCCCTGGGTAGTTGGGCAATGACAACAAGATGGATTGAAAAGGGAGAAAAAAAAGGGTATAAAATTCAAGTCAAGAATAATAAAAATATGATGAATAAAATGCTGAAAGCCATCCTAAGCTTCTCAAATACCACATTAGACAAGGAGTGGGCAATCATGGCAGGAAGCCCAGACTCTGGAGGGAAATTATGGAATAAGTAACTTTATAATGGGCAACACCAGGGGAAGTCCCTGATTCATCTTCCTTGGAAAGACTCAAGACACAGTATAAATCCCATCAGTCATGCTGTGACAAATTTATCATTGGAGCGCTCCCTGGCAAGCCTCCCTCTGGATTCTCAGAATAGCTTCTGAATTCTACCAACACCAACATGACAGCACTGCAAACATGAACACCAACTCTCCCCTGGTCTGGGGAGCCCCCACCCCACTGCATGGTCGTTGCTGTCCACACCACCCTGACCCAGGCAGTGTGGAGGCACTCAATGATTAAGCAAAAGCTGTCCTGGGTCTTTTATTCATTTCTCCCCACCCTCCACATGAGTCTGTCCCATGCTATAGAGAATCTGTCCCAATTTCTGGGATCAAGTCTGAGCTCCCTGGGAACAGGCAAACCATCCTGTAATTTCCAGGTTCCTCCTGCCTCCTCCTCCAGAGCCCCTCACATCCTCAAGCTCCCAGATGAGCAGGAATTCAGGGTGATATAATGAATTCACAGAAACCCTACTATGAGCAGCCCTGAGAATGCAAGTTTGAAACTCAAGATGAGTTTCCATTCCATGTAGGTGGGTCAAGGACTTTCTGTAAAAGTCACACGTAAGACACACCACTGAATAGAGAAGGGTAAACCTTCTTTCCCATCTCCAATTGGCGCCATGGATAGAGGCTGATACACTGCTCCACATATATCCTGTTCAGCCTGCCTTTCCCAGAAGTACATAAAGCTCACCCACTTGGACCAGCAGTAAAGAGCATGATATCTCAGGGAGAGGAGCTATCTGACTCTAAGTGAAAGGAGACCACAGAAACTCATTCCTATTCACAGAACGGAGAAACTTTGCTGCTAAATGGATAAGGAGGTCTTCAGAATCACTGAGCCTTCCCCATCAGGGTCAGGCCTCCTCAGCCTCTCCCAGTCCTGCTTCCCATGTTCCTGAACTACTGATGCCCAGCTTAACTTCTAGAATCTGTAGTACACCCATCTCTGCTGCTAACCCACAGCAAAGAGGGCCCCAGTGAACTAGAAGCAAGGTAGCAGGGAAGAGTCTTTGGAGTTACACTTTGAGAAAATATGACTCCTCCCAACACACAAACTGTCCCTCTGGTGTTTGATCATTGGAATTCTCCTTATAAAGCAGATCAGCTACTTCTAACTTAAAAACAAATTGGAAAGAAATTACTCTCTGAAAATCTTCAACATGAGAGGGCTATACAAATAATAAGGACATTCACTTTTCTTTGGTTTAAATAAAGAATGGGGTCTTGTGCCACCAGGATAAGTCAAACTGAGCAGAACCTCAGCTAACATGTCCCACATGGTTCCTGCTCTGTGGCCTTCAGAAACAAAGGATCTCTAAGAAAACATGCACCTAGTCACATGTGCTACTTGTCCACCTGTCACACACCTGCTGAGCATGCAGGATTCTATCACACATGCCACTGAAGTCTCCTGCCTCTGCCCTGGGTAGAAAGTGTAGGTGTTTGGCAATAAGATCTAAAACTCCAAGCTGGGATCCACCCCAAATTTCTGAAGAAGCACAGCAGAATGTGAGTGTGCAGACTCGGTCTCTGCCTAGTGGGATCAACTTGATTCCAGCAGCAGCAGAATTCAGTACTAAGTTCTGGAAGCATGCTTATCAATGCCAGTGGTTCCTGGGAACAGGGTGGGCAGGAGTAGAGTGAAAAAGACTCACGCAAACCAATTGTACATCTCTTTTCCTGTGATTTTTTAAACACAGAGAATGTGCTTGTGGACTCTTTCAAACATTAAAATAAATCAATGAATGGACAAAAATGACAAGGGAGCAAATGTTTGCAACAACAATCACACTCAGCAGGATTTGTGATGAAGGTTGAGGTCTGGAAGAAGGGCTATAGAACTGTCCAGAACAGACCTCGCCATTCTCAAAGTTGTTCTCCTCTGTGCTGATTACAGTGCACACCCACTTACCAACTTTTCAATTTTTCTGAATATCAAAAGCCTACTTATCTCCTACTAGTTCTTGCCTGGCTTGGGAGCCCCCAATACTTGGAAAATTTGCTCATATCTACAAACCTGCCTCAATCAAGTACCAACCCAGCTTATGTCATAGGATTTTCTCCTTCTAACAAAGGCCTCAAAGCATTAACCAGTTAAAGAGAGGACGATCCCTAGGGTGAAAACTTAAACAGCTAGGAAAGGCCATGTTACAGATGCAGAGGTCAGGCTGTCGTCAAGTCATTCCAGAACCAGCACTGGCCTTGCTGGCCCTGAGAGTACACAGAAACATGCAGCCTGGCAGCTTGAGCAGCAGGCAGTGGATCCCCTGAACTTCATCATCACCCACTGCCAGCACTTACCTGCAAATAAAATCCCTCTGGCAGGAGTCCTGCAAAGTCAAGCAGTTGGGTTTCTTCCACTCTTCATAGGAGTATGCAGGCACAATGATCTGTCATTACCACTCCATGCAGTCGATGTCCTGGCCGGAGCAGAAGAGCATTTCACAGCTGAGCTTGGCAGGGACCTGGTCAAAGAACTGTCTCAGGGTCTTGTAGCATTTGTGGTGGTTGCAAATGTCCTAAGACATGCTGGTGATGCACAGGATGACATAGGTCATCTTGTATTTTCTGCAGGTGTCATCCAGGATGAAGGCATTTGTTGCACACAAGCAATTGTTCCTTTGAAAATGTGCTCAATTGCAAAGCAGAGAAAGACAGACACAATCAATCACAAAGTGTACTCCTGTACTCCTGTCTGCCTCCTCCTAGTCATTTGCACTGAGAACTTGCCATTCCCCAGAACACACTCATACCTGTAGAATTCAAGGTATCTTGGAGCTCATTTCCTGACGATTCAAAAGGAGCAAGTGTTAGGATTTAAACACTTGAAGCTGATAATAGTCCAAGGCCCTGGTATGTCCTTAGATATGTAAGTAGTAGCAATGCAGCCTGGCTACGGGAAATCAGGCACCTGCCCAATATTAACAAACAAGGTAACCGAAGAACGTGTCCAACATTGCACTGTAAACTTAAATTAGTACCAAAGAAAAGAGCAACAAATTAAATACTTCATGACACCATATATAAAAGATAAACTGAGGACTTCTGGCCAAGATGGCAACTGCCTAACTGTGCCGCAGATCCCCGGGAAAGAAAGGAAAGACATTAAGGGTTCACTGGGTCTTTTAGAGGAGAGAAATCCCCAATAGATTGCCAGTGGGAGGGCACAGAGGGGGAAAAACAGGGAATCGCTGGGTGGGTAGCTCACCCCTCCCCCCAAGCAGCCACCATACCCACAGTCCCAGCTTCAGGAAACTCCCACACTTACTGTAGGAAAAGGGTCCCAGGCCAACATAGTTCCACTTGCTTCACTGCACAGGGGGCGATAACCCTGCTACCCCTGCCCATGAGTGACCTTGGCCAGGCTCCACCCACGGGCCCATTGGAGCTCAGGATCCTTTGATCAATTTGCCTGCCAAACAGCGCCGCTGCACAGATCGATCCTGATCAATCCCTGCATGTGAAAGCTTAGACTGCTCCACCTATTCACTCACTTACTGCTCTGGCCACCGGACATTCAGGAGCAAGCCCAGGCCCATTGCAACTGCCACGCGAGCTCAGACTGTGTCTGTCACTTGCACCAGCTCAGGTGCCTTCCCCTCCCAGTCTGCTGCGGCGGCACTCTGCCGTTGTCCTGTTACAGGGGAGGGCAGACTGCTTCTGGGTCCCAGTGTACCCTGCCAGAGTTTGGGCTGCTTTACTGCTTGGTGCCTCAAGGTCCCTCATACCTTGAACACAGGCAGCTTTGGTGCATTACCGTATGAGACCTCAGGCTACTTTGGCACCCCGAACAGGCAGGAGCTCAGGTGGCTGTGGCAAGTGAGAGCCAAAGCCCAGGCTGCTTGGCAACTGCCTCGGGCTGCTTCAGATTCCCATTGTGCTTGAGCCCAGGCTGATCCACCCACCTATGTGCCCATACACTCTGATAGGCAGACCACAGCTCAAAAAAATAACATGAAAAATCAAATGCAAGAAAACCCAATTAGATGACCCCGTCCTACAATGAACATCTTAATAAAAACATAGAAGAGTCCTTAGGATCAGAACACCAAAATGAAGCTATGAGCAAAGCAACCCTGACCAAGCTACTGGTAGAACTTGCAGAAGAGCAACAAAGGACCGATAATCATGTGGATGCTGCCATCACTAGACTAGACCTAATAGATAAGAAAATGGAGGGAGTTCAAAGACAGTTAAGAGATTTGAGGGAGACTGAAAAAAAAGACCTCAAAAATCAGCTGGCCATGCTAAATGAAGACATAAAGAAATGCAAGGATGAATTCAAGAAGCATGAAGAAAATCAGAAAATGATGTGAAAAGGGAGCTTGAGAGAGAGATGGAAATTATACATAGAAAAGTAGTAGAAAATGCAAACCTAATTAAACAAGTCCAAAACTATCTAGATGCTCTCAAGAATAGAGTCAGCCATGTGGAGGATAGAAACTCGGATCTGGAAGACAAGATGGAAGAAACAGTTTGAGAGTTCAAAAATTTCAGTAAGTTCAAACGTTTCTAAGAACAGAACATGAGGGAATTGTGGGATACACTTAAACGTCCTAATACAAGGATCATTGGAATACCAGAAGGAGAAGAAATCTAGAAAAAAGGCATGGAGAACTTATTCAACAAGATAATTGAAGAAAACTTCCCCAGTCTCTTAAATCAAAGGCCCATCAAGGTAAAAGAAGCAAACAGAACTGCAAACACACTGGACCAAAGGAGAAACTCTTCCAGACATATTGTCATTAAGACTCTACATATTGACACCAAAGAGAAAATCCTAAGAGCAGCTAGGGAACAACAGCACACCACTTCTAAAGGTAACCCCATCAGAATTACTCCAGACTTCTTAATGGAAACCCTGAAAGCTAGAAGGGCCTGGAATGAAACACTGCAAAGTCTAAGAACCTATGGCTTCCAAACCAAACTACTCTACCCAGCAAAAGTATACCTCATAACAGATGAAGAAAGAAAAACTTTCCATGACAAAGCTCAGCTTTACAATTATATGAACACAAAACCAAACCTACAGAGAGTATTTCAGGAAATTCTCCACAGAAAAGAAACAAATAATCAAACTCAAATGCCTACAACAAGCAGATCGCAATAACCAAACTCAGAGCAGGCACAAAAAACTTCAAAGTCCATGAAAACACCAACCCACATAAACCATCACAATATGGCAGGGATCAAATCACATCTCACAGTCATTACACTAAATATCAGTGGCCTTAATTCACCCATCAAGAGACACAAGCTAACAGGATGGATCAAAAAATTAGACCCCTCAATCTGTTGTCTTCAAGAAACCCACCTCACCATTAATGACAGACACCTCCACAGGGTAAAAGGGTGAAAAACAATATTCCAAGAAAACGGGAATAACAACCAAGCAGGTATAGGTATATTAATATCAGATAAAATAGACTTCAAGCCAAAAATATTCAAAAAAGACAAAGAGGCCACTTCCTACTTATCAAGGGGACAATGCATCAAGAGGATAGTATAATCATAAATCTCTATGTACCAAACATAGGGGCACCACAGTTCATAACACAAAACCTACTTGACAATAAAACAGAAATAAGCACCAACACCATCATAGCTGGGGACTTCAATACACCATTATCAGTAACAGACAGATCATCCAAACAGAAACTCAACAGGGAAATAAGAGAGCTCAACAAAACCATAGATAACTTAGACCTAACGGACATATACAGAACTTTCCATCCCAAATCCACAGACTACACATTCTCCTCAGCGGCCCATGGAATATTCTCTAAAATAGACCATATAGTGGGTCAGAAGACTGGCTCCACATATTTAGGAAGATTGACATAATTCCCTGCATGATATCAGATCACAATGCTATACTGCTAGAAATCAACAACAAAAGACCCACCAAGAACCCCAACAGAACCTGGAAACTGAACAGCACACTTTTAAACAATAAATGGATAGTGGATGAAATAAAAAATGAAATTGCAAAATTTCTAGAACTCAATGACAATGAGGACACATCATACCAAAACTTATGGGACACAATGAAGGCGGTCCTCAGGGGAAAATTCATAGCACTCAATGCCTTCAAAAAAAAGTCACAGAGATCCCAAATTAATAACGTAACCATCCACTTAAAGGCACTGGAAAATCAAGAAAAATCCAACCCAAAAAGCTCCAGAAGGAAAGAAATAATTAAAACCAGAGCATAATTTAATGAATTGGAAACTAAGAAAACAATTAAGACAATTGACAAAACAAAGAGCAGGTTCTTTGAAAAAATAAACAAGATTGACCATCCCCAAGCCAATTTGATCAAGCAAAAGAAAGAGTTGCTTCAAATTAACAAAATTCAAAATGAAAAAGGAAAGATCACAACAGACATAAGTGAAATTGGAAGAATCATCAGGACTTATTTCAAAAACCTCTACTCCACAAAACTGGATAATGTGGAGGAGATGGATAAATTCCTGGACACACACCATCTATCAAAGCTAAACTCAGAGCGGATTAATCTCCTTAATGAACCTATCACACTCATTGAGATTGAGAAAGTAATAAAAAAAACCTCCCCAAAAACACAGTGCAGGACCAGATGGCTTCTCAACTGAATTCTATCAAACCTTCATGAAAGAACTCAAACCAATCTTCCTCAAACTGTGCCACACAATTGGAGAACAGGGAAAGTTACCCAACTCCTTTTATGAAGCTAGCATCACCCTAATTCCAAAACCAGGCAGAGATGCCACAAGAAAAGAAAACTACCGGCCTATTTCTCTGATGAACATAGATGCAATGAACCTGAACAAAATCCTTGTGAACCGAATCCAACAACACATTAAAAGCATTATTCACCTCGACCAAGAGGGATTCATCCCAGTAATATATGGAAATCTGTCAATGTAATACACCACATAAACAAGGTTAAAAACAAAAACCACATGATCATTTCAATAGATGCAGAAAAGGCCTTTGACAAGATATAACATAACTTTATGATCAAAACATTGGAGAGAATTGGCATGGTTGGTTCATATCTAAACATAATAAAGGCAATATACAAAGCTCCTAAGGCCCAAATAACACTTAATGGAGAGAGACTGGAGGAATTCCTTCCCATTAAGATCAGTAACAACACAGGGTTTTCCACTCTCATCTCTGCTCTTCAATATAGTACTGGAAGTCCTAGCTCAAGCAATAAGATGGGAGAAGGAAATAAAAGGGATACAATTTGGAAAGGAAGAAGTTAAGTTAGCTCTATTCGGTGATGACATGATTGTATCAGTAAGAGACCCTAGAGACTCCATCCCAAAACTCCTGAAGGTGATTAACTCCTATAGCAAAGTAGCAGGATACAAAATCAGTGCACAAAAATCGGTAGATTTCTATATGCAAATGACAAAGTTACCGAGAAAGAAATAACGGACATGGTCCCATTTTCAATCACAACAAAATAAAAAATACCTTGGAATAACGTTAACCAAGGAAGTGAAAGATCAATACGACAAAAACATAAAAACACTCAAAAAAGAAATTGAGGAGGACATGAGAAAATGGAAAGACCTCCCATGATCCAGCATAGGCAGAATTAACATCGTGAAGATGGCAGTCCTACCAAAGGCAATATATAGATTTGATGCCATTCCAATTAAAACCTCTACACTGTTATTCATGGATATAGAAAAAAATGATCTCAAATATCATATGGAAAGGCAGAAGCCTTCGCATATCCAAACATATCCTCAGCAAAAGAAATACCTCTGGAGGCATCACCATACCTGATCTAAAGCTATATTACAAAGCCATAGTAATAAAAACAGCATGGTACTGGCATAAAAGCAGGAGTATAGGACAATGGAATAGACATGAGGACCAGGACTTTGGGTCAAGCAACTATAGCTACTTGATATTTGACAAAGGCCCTAATAATATAGGCTGGAAAAAAGATAGCACCTTCAACAAATGGTGCTGGACAAACTGGATATCCTTATGCAGGAAACAGAAACATGATCCATACATTTTGCCATGCACTACACTCAAGTCCAAATGGATCAAAGACCTCAATATAAGACTAGAAACTAGACTACTACTGGAATAAAAGTTAGGAACTACTTTCCATGATATAGGAATGGAAAAAGACTTCCTGAACAAAACCCCACTAGCTCACGAAATTAAACCATCACTCCACCAATGGGATCACATGAAGCTGAAGAGTTTCTTTACAGACAAGCATACAATAAGCTAAGCCAATTGATTACCCACAGAATGGGAGAAAATATTTGCGAGTTATGCAACTGACAGAGGCCTAATCTCTAGAATCTACAAAGAACTCAAAAATCTAGACAGTAAAAAGGCAAGCACCCCACTCACAAAGTGGGGCAAAAAGCTGAACAGTTAGTTCACAGAGGAAGAAATACAAATGGCAAACACACACGTAAGAAAATATTCTTCATCTCTAATCATCAGAGAAATGCATATTAAAACAACTATGAGAGTCCACCTTACCCCAATAAGGATAGCCAACATCAAAAAACCAAATAAAAATAAATGCTGGTGAGGATGTGGAGAAGTAGGAACACTCTTCCACTGTTGGTGGGAATGTAAGATGGTACAACCACTTTGGAAAGCAATATGGAGACTACTGAAAGAGCTGACTATAGAGATACCAACAGACCCAGTTATTCACTTACTGGGCATCAACCGTAAAACCTTTAAGCCACAGGACAGAGATATTTGCTCAACCATGTTTGTAGTGGCTCAATTCATAATAGCTACATGGGCAACTGGGGGAAAATGACCAATATCTGTCGAAGCAACGCATGGTCTAACCTACGTAGCAGCAAATAATCTATCGTGATGCTCACACAAGTGCAATAGTGGCACACAGCCATGGTGGGGAAGTATCTGCTCTTGATTCGGCTAACTGATCCCCTCCGTGGTATGTGACCCATAGCTGGAGCTGGGAAACAAGTCAGAACCATATTGAAACATAAGCCCACTCTCCATGATCAAGCTAACATCAATTGTGGGCTACAAGAGTGCCTACACCTATTAAGTTCACTATAAAAAAAGTAACGGTTTTCTCATTTGTCCTGATGCTAACTTACTCTCCGTTGGAGAATCTGCTTCTCTTTTTCAGATAGATGTAGATCCTAAGGAGAGCCACCCCATCATACCTCAAAAGGGCCCTGGCTACAACTAAGAACAATTAGCGAAACAAGCTAGGGTGCTGTTTTCTTGGTGAACCAGATACCAGCACAAGGGTGAAGGAGATCAACACAGAGAAAAATCAACTCCTACCAAATCAGAGATCCAGAGACCCAGAGGCCCCCAACACCTCATCACTGAAGCAGTCCAAAACTGAACCCAACATGTCTCAGGGAAATTTTGCGGAAGAGGTGGTGGGAAGAAGGTGAGAGCTACATGTTGGGTCATGATACGCAGACACATTTATCCTACTCATAACTGTGGGCTATCTCCAGAATGCATGACCCATATACCTCAACAAAGAGGGACCAATGGGAGGGGGTAGGTCACAGATGAGCCTAATAATGATACCAAACTGACTGTATTCCCTGAGTACAAAACTAGTTAATAAAAAAGTGTAAAAAAAGATGATCTGAATGAAGTATAACTGACATGAAATCCTCCATGAATATAATGATGTAATAAATACTTATAATAAATAATTATTGTATTGATTATAGAGTAATTATATGGCTACTTGAGGCCAGAAGACAAAATATTATGCCATTTTTCAACCCACAGGCTATTTGAAGCAAAACAGAATGCATCATATAAAAATCTGCAAACTACAGTTACCAGGGTGGGGCCATTGTGAACTCAGAGTAAGTGAAAGGGCTGGCTGTAGGTGGTGTGCAATGTATAAGAATCATAGGCAATGTGTACCCAAGAGGAAGTCCCGAGGGAAGCTCAGGCTGAGAGAGGGAAGAGAGGACAGGTTGATGACACACTTCACAGGAGATTCTGAGGAGAGCTATGGGTGTGGCAGTGTTGGGGATAGGACTGCTGTTGAAAAGGGAATAGGGGGACTCAGAACTGCAGCCTCAGCAGAAGGAGAAGGAAGAAGGGTGGTGGAAGGATAGAAAGCTAAGAAGCATGAGGAGGAAGAAAAGAAGGAGGAGGATCAGGAGAAGGAACAGAAAAGAGGATGAGGGAAGGAAGAGGAACAGGAGAAGAGTAGGAGGATCAGGTCCCACAGGAGGACCAAGAGAAAGAGCAATATGTTTGTGTGAAGTGTGCTTCAGCGTGTGTGTGTGTGTGTGTGTGTGTGTGTGTGTGTGTGTGTGTCTATGCATGCATGAGTGCATATTTGCAGCAGTACATGCATTTCAGTGTATGTGCATAGGAAGGGTGAAGAAAAGCTTTAATGTGTCCTTCAGGTACGAGGAGACACCAGGACCTCCGGAGCTCCCTGACTAGCCATTCTACTACTTGGTGAGCTGGTGAGCTCTAGTGCAAATAAAGACCTGGTTTCCAGAAGAGATGGATAGTGTATGGTAGATGACATATATGGTACTCCTAAAGCAAAATTGCAAATGAACATAGGGCCAGTTCTTGAGTTAAATAATCATACGATTCCACTTGATTTTACTTTTGTTAACTCATGAATTTCTGGGAAAAAATCATCAAATCTTCCAGAATGAAAATGAGGTAAACATTTTTTTGTTTGCCTACCCAAACGATTTTTCTAAAATGTGAATGTTATTTTTTACAACCTATAAAGAAATACTAAGTAGCCTGACAGATGAAAGAGTGGATATTCAAAAACAAATATAGCACACAGGTTATGAAAAAGAAAAATATTGTAGAGTTGAGTTTAGTGTCAGAATACCAAAAAATAGATTCTTTGGTATCCATTCTTTGGTATTCTTTGATAACTTAACTCTTATGGCTCTAGATACTTAAATGGAAAATGAGAAAGGAGAAAAATTTTAAGAGTTAATTGCTAAAAAGAAAGTTATAAAACACAGCCAGAATAAATGCACAGAAAGTAGAATTTAAAAATTTAAAAGGTAAATTAGAATCAACAAAATGGTAGAATACAGAAATCTTACACTAAGTCTTTCACTACATGAAATTCACATGTTTTAAAATGTGAAAAAGATTCAGACATCAACCAATTTACATCAGACTAGTCTGTATTCTGACCAATTTTCTAACAAATTTCCAGTAGTTATTTTTTTAAATATTTTTCATCATCCCATATAAGCTGCTTTTAAAGTTTCTACTTGCCATTCTCAGTCACATCAGTGCTAGTATTTAGGTCTGCATAATACTTTCTTCTTGACTGTCCTGCACAGAAAAGAATAAAATTGGTAGCATCCTGACTTCTTACAAGGCACCAACCAGAGACTCCTGCAGCAATTTGACACAACCAAAAATAATGACAGGCATTGCTACATGACTCCAAGAGATCCAGAAGATAACAAAATCATCTTACCATCAAGTGACAATCTCAAGTTTTATTCTTACACACAAAGGACCAAATGAGATAGAGTAAATGGAGCAGGTAAATCGTGCTTGTAAACCCATGACAGAGGAGCCTGAGTTGTGAATATTCCTGCAGGTGGGAGGCTAGTCTAGTCTGCACCATGAGTTACATGTCAACTTGACCTACAAATTAAGATCCTGTTGTAAAAAAGCAGAGGCTGGGGAAATGAAATGTATTTGTTTGCAATGCCTGCTGCTAAGGTTCAGTTCTGCAGCACCAGTGACATCCTTGATGGAATCTGAAGAAGAAAAAAGAGATATGGAATGGGAAGGAAATGAAGAAAAGGAGAAAGAGGAAGGTGAGGAGAAGAAGAAATAACTGTAGACATACAAATCATAACCAGAAAAAAAAAATCAAAAGCAGTGTGAGAAAGAAATTTTTGCCATCAGCTGCATCTTCTATAAGTCTGTTGTTGGCTGTGATACTTAGAATTTAGTAAAATAAAATATAGACAGTGGATTAAATGACCTTGCTTCTGGAAGCTCACAGATAATGACATTTATGATTGTAAAAGTGAAAATTTAGGACTTATGCAAATAAAATTTCCATAATAAAGTCCTAATAGGAGAGCTGTGGCCAGTGATCAATTGACATTGATGATTTCAGGTACCCAGAAAAGTTCACGTACTATAAAAAAATCTCTTATATGTGGTGGTGATAAGGAAAGAAACTTGTCAGTTTTAGATGTTCCCCTGAAACTAAATATAGTCAAAACTGCCTATAACAATGAGGGAAAGTATTTAACTAGAAATCTGGAGTCCTGAGTTCCATTTGGGCTTTTATATTAATTAGGTTTGTGCCTTTGGACATATATTTACTCTCTCACACTGATTCTTTCCTGCCACAAGAAAATAGCAGAATGAGGGGGATCTGGGCTCTTTGTACTACTGAGACTTAAAGGACACATTTATAGAGAATGAAATCAGACTTCTTGAGAGTGTGTATTTAAACAGAAACAGAAAAGGACTGTGTGTGTAGAAAACTAACATGTTCTTGGGTGTTTCCTCCATAATAGCCTGCTCCTACTGATCATTCTACATTGGTGTTTTTTAATTCCATTCTACTAAAAATAAGGAATCCCATGGAGTTCAGATAAGAGGTCTGTCCATTTGGATACTTGTGAACTGATAGACCTCTTAACTGAACTCCATGGGTTTAATCATAATTCTGTCTATCCATTCATGTTATGAAGCATGATGCTTTACCTGAGAAGCAGCTGATTTAGAACTCTAAACAGTTGATACATTATGTTTTTATTATTATTATTATTCAGTTTGTTTTTTTCATTGTAGGGTCTTGCTGTAGTGCAGGGTGACCTGGAATTCACTATGTGGCCTCAGGGCAGCCTCAAAGTCACAGTGATCCTCCTACCTCTGCCTTCCAAGTGCTGGGATTAAAAGTGTGCACCACCATGCCTGGCTAGTTGTAACATTCTGAAAGAATTCACTTGTTACTATACCAAAAGCTCTAAATAAATTTGCACATGCATATATTACTTGAAAAAAAAAGTAATCACATCAGGTTGGTGGCACACTGGAGTAAACCCAAGCACTGGGAGGAAGAGTCAGGAGGAGTGATTTTCAGACCAGCTTAGGCTTACATAGGAAACTCTTTCTAAAAGATGTTACAAAATAATCTACAAAAAAAGTAGTATTCAAACGTTTTGGCACATTGTCTTTCATCTAGATTAAAAGAGATAGAGGGAGAGAAGGGGGAAGGACTGTGCTTTAGGAAGCAAGGAGGAAGTTGGAACTGTTTCTAAGAAGTACAGACCACAGGAGTGAGGGAGGAGTGAGGTAAAATAGGAAAGAAAGGGAGAGCATTGAGATGTTCCAGGAAGCGAACAGGGAGTTGTGGACGAATACTGAATAGAGCCTGAGATTTCAAGCCCACATATAAGGACTTAAGAGTGAAATCGGCTCAGAGCAGGACAAACACCAATTTAGTGACTATTCAGATTCATGGAGTAGGAAGACAACTAAAGATATGAGTCAGAAAATAGCTTGTCCCAGATGTCTTCATGGCTCAGTGTTTTTCCTATCGAATGTGGTAGCAGATTATGTTTGACTGTTTTGAATGGGGACATTTTATAAATAGAGTTTAGAAATCATTCTTAGGGCTGTATATTGGTTCATTGGCAGGAAGTCCATCACTAGTTCAAGGCTAAGCTAGGCTAGTGATTTCAATGCCAGCCTGGGCTACAAAATGGAACCCTGTTTGATTTTTTTTTTTCAGGAAAGTAATATTCTTGTTATAACCAGGCTAATCAAAGTGCTTACAGGGCTGGTGAGATGGCTTAGCACTTAAGCACTTGCCTGAAAAGCCTAAGGACCCTGGTTTGAGGCTCAATTACCCAGGACCCACGTTAGCCAGATGCACAAGGGGGCGCACGCACCTGGAGTTCCTTTGCAGTGGCTGGATGCCCTGGAGTGCCCATTCTTTGTATCTCTCTATCTGCCTCTTTCTCTCTCTGTCTTTTGCTCTCAAATAAATAAAAATAAACAAAAGAATTTAAAAAGTGATTACAATGTGGCAAACCAAGTTGTGAGTGAATTGTTTCATTCTAGTAGTTAAAGTACATAAATTTTGATATAAATGGGTCCCTAGGGGCTGCAGATAAGAGTGCTTCCTTGCAAAGCTTGATAGTACCCATGTAAAAGAAATGCACAAAGTGGCACATGCATTTACAGCACCAGGAGGTTCTAGCTTGCTGACTCTGTCTGTCTGTTTGTCTATCTATGTATCTATCTATGTATCTATGTATCTATCTATCTATCTATCTATCTATCTATCTATCTATCTATCTACCTATCTATCTGCTTGAAAATTATGAGCCTTCAAAAAAGCATGATATGCTCTGTTTTGTATCAGAAGTAGGTTTTAAGTAAAAGCGACTTCTTGGGCTTTGGAATAATATTCTTCCTAGGACAGAGCATGTACTTTCAGAGTGCACACTCAGTCAGTCATTAATGCTTTCCAGACCTGAGATGAAAAGAAAGGCCTTCCCAGGAATGAAAAAAAGTCAAAGATCACATTTCTAATTCCACCCTTACCTAGAAGAACTCCATGCACTCTCTTGTTTTTCAAAGAATTATTTGGCTTCAGGGTGAAGCTCAGCAGTAAGGACCAGGTTTCAATCCCCAGATAAAATAAGTAAGTAATACAAATACTTTTAACTTGTTAAAAATTTTAGTTATATTCTATCTGCAATCACTTTTTGACTTCAGCATGACACTTTCCCTCAATGTCGACACTGACTGACAATCTCGGTGTTGAGAATGAATGTTTTACAATACTGTGTAAGTGCTCTCATTGCTTGTAATGTGCCTATGTGAATTGAAATATCTGCCTACAATGTCTGATGTCTGGTGAATGGTGGAATATTCAGAGAGATGTGAATGAGCACAAGAGTAGGTTAACTTGTATACTGTTTACTCCTCATTGTACACCATGCTGTTTTGTGGTTTGGTTTGGGTGTGATGGATGTGTCTCTATGTAGCCCAGGCTGGCTTCCAACACCTGGACTCCGGCAATCACCCCTGTCCTGTGTATTCCCATTGCTGCCTGAACAGCTGCCCAGACTCTTACTAATTTCTTTGAAATGTTTGTCTATATAAATTAAGGGTAACCATATTTTCACAGTAAGTTCATTTTCCTGCTAGCTGCATGGATATGGTTTCTCTGGGTATATGTGCTGACAGGAACTCATATTCAAGCCATGTGGGGTGACTATGCCTTCAGTATCAGTCACTCATGAGGCTCTGGGTGGATGCTTGCAAGTTTAATGTCAGCCTAGGCAATGTAGCAGGAATCTGGTCCTGCAAGTGCTTTACTTTGGATTTTTTTAACATATGAGGAGCTTACTTTTTAATTAAGGCTAAATTGAAACTCACTAAGTACCCCAGGGTGGCCTTAAAACATGGCAATTTTCTTGTATAACCCTATACAGGGCTAGTATTGCATACATTTACCAGTGTGTCTCACTAGAATAAGTATTTGATTCAAAACCAATTTCTTGGACCTGAGAGATGTCTTTAGCATTTAAGGCACTTGCCTGCCAAGCCTACGCACACATGTTCAATTTCCCAATACCCACATAAAGACATATGCACAAAGTAATGCATGCAACTGGATTTTGTTTGCAGTGGCTAAACGCTTTGGCATGCCTATTCTCATTCATCCTCTTCTCTCTCGATTGTAAATAAATAAATTTAAGAAAATACCAAAAAGCAGGTTCCTTTAGACCGTGTTTCACTAATTCACTAAAACTGGCAATGCTCATTCCAAAATAGGGCATTTGTGATTACTAAACTTCTTCCATTAGTAATATGACTATGCCTTGAGAATTTCCATTTTAGGGAGCAATGATGTATATTTTTTGTTCTTTATTATATATATGTGTGTGTGTGTGTGTGTGTGTGTGTGTGTGTGTACTTACTTTTACTGACCCATCCTTAGTTTCTCATCTGTTCAAAAGCACTTTGTTGTTTGGGCACTTTGGATTTATTTGTGTTCATGGGGATTGACAGACTTCACTCTCAGAATATTGCACATATGACAGAATTTCATCATTGAGTAAAGGCTTTGATGCTTGCTTTGTTCACAAATTTTTAGTAATAACTACAAAAGTGTTTTAGTAAAGCGGGACTTTTTTATTTGTGTTGGTCTGTCCAGAACTCACTGTAGTTCATCAATACAATCATATATACTGTGCCCTTTTCATTCATGGGAGATTGCCAGTGTTAGCACCACATTGTATCAGGGTGAATAACTTGAAGCTCAAAAGGTTTAAATAAGTTTTTCTTCCTCAAAATTATCTTGTGCCGGAGATGGCAAGCATGCCATTTCAGGATCACGACGAATTGAGCGTTGAAGAGCTGCATGACACAGTTCCAGCCCAGCTGTCTCTTCCTTGAAGTCCAATGTGGCCCCTCCACAGAAACATCTTTGGCTCTCTATGCTAGAGATATCCATGGTTTTCTGTATAATGTTTGTCTTTCTCTGTCTTTCACTTGGTGTACCAATCTCTAAGTCTACTTTTCCAGCAAAAATTGATGTTAGTGAAGTGTTGGTCAATGTATCTGAAAGAGGCTCTGGCATAGAATTGGAAAAAACAAGAAAATGGGTCTGAGATAATTGTTTTCCTTAAAGACCTTAAAGAAAATCAGGCATGGAGTACAGTGCACTTAGGAGGAAACAATAAACCTCCTGGAACAATATAAAAATTGTTCTATGACTAATTTTTCTGAATGGTGGCAATTGCAGCAAACTATGATTCTTTACCAAGAATCCTTAAAGGAAAAACAACTGACATCAGAAAGAGTACAATTGGGGGGACCAAAGTCTAAGTATTGGAGAGACATGAAAAGGAAAATTCAAAATAAATGATTGAGGGATAAATGGATCTATTGGATCAGTGATTAATGGTGGGAAGCCCCATCTTGTGGTTGTTTTGTCTCTCACCTTTAATATAGTAATTGAAAGTAGGAGTTCAGGAAATCACAATTGCTTGACTGCACATGCATGGGGAAAGTGTGAAAATAGTTAATCATTATAGGGGCCTGACGGCTGTACTTGAGGTGAATAATTATGGGATTGTTTGATGTAAAGAAATAGCAAAACGTTTTTATGAATTCTGTGAAACTGTACCTTTCTTGAAGTTTGCTCTTGCATGACATGATTAGAAAATGGAAGACTGAAGATAAGACCTGTGGCAGCAGGGAGAGAGAGAAGCAGAGAGAGAGGGAGATGGAAAAACTCATCTGCCTTCAGCATTAGCCGGTCAGTTTGCAACAGAACTTGACTTCGAGTCGTTATTGTGCCACTCCCTTTCACACCTCTTTTCGGGGACCCTATTTCAAGCCAGGGTTGGACCCCGGCAATGCTGGTCTGGGAAAATGACTCAGCATTAAAGGCATTGACTTGAAAAGGCTACTTCCCTGGCTTCCATTCCCATGCCACCTATATAAGCCACATACAGAAAGTGACTGGACCATCTTATATTTGTCTGCAGAGGCAATAGCCCTGACATAGACAAACAGACAGACAGACAGACAGACTCAAAAATAAATCCTTTAAAAAAAACATTTTATTGAGGCTAGAGAGACGGCACTTGCCTGCAAAGCCAAAGGACCCAGGTTTGGTTTCCCAGAACCCATGTAAGCCTGATGCACAGGGTGGTGTATGTACCTGGATTTCTTCTGCAGTGGCTGGAGGGCCTGGCATTCCCATTCTTCCTCTCTCTCTCTCTCTCTCTCTCTCTCTCTCTCTCTCTCTTCTTTCTTTTCCTCTGTCTCAAACAAATCACAAAGTATTCTCAAAACTTGTAAGAAAATATTTTACCTACATTTTTCATTTGTGTACATGATGTATTGCAATCACAATCCCCCCATTACCTTCCTTGACTCTGTCCCCTTGCACCTCCTCCACTGAAATCCTTGTTTATTCTGAGTAGTCCCTCTTCTATTTTCATGTCTTATGATCATGCATGATGACATGTTGATAAACCCAATACTGTCAGCCCTGGTGCAGTTAATGACACCTGCTGACAGGTCAGAAAAGTAACAGTCACCTCAAATGGAGAAGATAATGATCCGTAATGCTTCTCCCCACCCATGGGTTCTTCTATTCATTTTTCCCTTGCTTCCAATCTGTTCCCTGAGCGTAGGAAGTTGGGATAGAGATGTCTCGTAGTGATGAGCTTTATACAGCCTCAAATTCTAAGCTTTTTGGGAGTTTTGAGTCTCCCCAGGAGTCAGTTGACCAATGATGGGCACAGCAATAACCTATGTTCATAAACCTAATATTTAGCCAAAGAACAATAACAACTTTTCCCCCAGAGTCATAAGTTTCTGACAGAGCTTTTTAGTAATAGGAATGAATTCCCTCCTGTGGAGCAGGTCTCAAATCCAGTAAGTAGGTCACCTCCATAACATTAATGGCACTATTGTAACAGTGGAGACATCCTGCCAGGCTTGCAGCACACAAGGTGGCTCCACCTCTGGTTAAGATTGTTGATGACATGTCTATGAGAAGCATGCATGGGAATTTTCAACACTGTAACAGCTGCTAGAAGAGAGAAAGCTACCAGCCTGGGCACAGTTTAATTACGCAGTGTCCTACAATTGAAGACCTGGTTGACTTCAGCAATAAGGTCTTCCCAGCTAGCTCTGGTGGACAAAGAAGAGCTCTGATAACAGCTTTACAGGTTTGGGGATTCAGCAGTCTCCCTGACTAACGATGTACTGAGATGAATCCAATTTTTACACAGGGGTTTCTTTTTTTTGTGAGGCTGTATTTATTTTTATTTTTGTTTATTTATTTTCTCTTTCATTTTTTTTATTACTTAGTTTTGTATTCAGCAAATACAGTCAGTTTGGTACAATTATTAGGCTCATCCGTGACCTACCCCCACCCCTTGGCCCCTCCTTGTTGAGGTATATGGGTCATGCATTATGGAGTTAGCCCACAGTTATGTGTAAGGTAAATGTCTCTGCATATCATGAATCAACATGTGGCTCTGACATTCTTACCGCCCCCTTTTCCGCAAAATTTCCCTGAGCCATGTTGGGTTCATTTTTGGTCTGCTTCAGTGATGAGGTGTTGGGGGCCTCTGAGGCTCTGGCTCTCTGATTTGGTAGGAGTTGATTTTTCTCTGTGCTGATCTCCTTCCCCCTTGTGCTGGTATCCGGTTCATCAGAAAAATGCCCCCCTTGCTTGTTTCTCCATTTTTTCTTAGTTTCAGCCAGGGCCCTTTTGAGGTATGATGGGGTGGCTCTCTCCTTAGGATCTACATCTATCCGAAAAAGAGAAGCAGATTCTCCAATGGAGAGTAAGTTAGCACCAGGACAAAAGAGATAACCCTTACTTTTTTTACAGCGAATTTAATAGGTGTAGGCCCTCTTGTAGCCCGCAATTGATGGTAGCTTGATATTAGAGAGTGGGCTTATGTTTGGATATGGTTCTGACTTGTTTCCCAGCTCCAGCTATGGGTCCCATACCAGTGAGGGGATCAGTTAGCCAAACTGAGAGCAGTTGGTTCCCCACCATGGCTGTGTGCCACCACTGCACTTGTGTGGGCATCACAAAAAGTTATTTGCTGCTAAGTAGGTTAGACCATGTGTTGCTTTGACAGATATTGGTCATTTTCCCCCAGTTGCCCATGTAGCACCTTCTGGCACTGGACGCACTGACTGTCTGGGGACTGACTCTCTTCCAACTTCCAGCCATGCTATTCTAATTTGCATGTCAATCACATAAGGTGTCTTCAGCAGTAGGGTCTTACCACTAGCCTTTGGTGGGTCATCAAGTACTCTGACAGAAATCTGTCTGTCTTTTAGGAAACCTTGTAATCTCTCTGATCAAAAGCTCATTGTGGATGACAGCCCCATCCTGGTTCTGGGAGTTACAGGTCAGTGCTCACTAAGAAAATGAGGAAAAAGATAACTAATATACAAGAGTTAGATATGAGAGAGAGAGAGAGGGAGGGAGAGGGGAAGTGAGGGAGGGAAGATGTAGAAGATTAAGGTTAGTCTTGATCTTACCCTCTCCAGTGTCTTGTGGTTCAGGTGTTCCCTGTAAGGGCCTGGTGAAGGATCAGCCATTTGGTCTGTCTTTAATAAGTAGGAAAGTATGGTACCATTGCCATTTGGGTCTAGATTTGTGTTACCAACAGATGCAGTTATTCCCTTACTGGGCATCTACCCTAAAACCTTCAAACCACAGGCTAGACAGATTTGCTCAACCATGTTCATAGCGACTCAATTTGTAATAGCTAAGTGCTGGAATCAACCCAGATGTCCATCACTAGAAGAATGGATAACTAAGATGTGGTATATCTACAGAATGGAATTCTATACAGCAGTAAGAAAAAATGACACAATGAAATTTGAGGAAAAATGGTTGAACCTGGAACAGATCATTCTCAGTGAACTTACCCAATCACAGAAAAAAAAAAATTGCCACATAGTCTCACTCATCTACAGCACCTAACCTGAATCTACCCAAGATACCTTACATACCCAGCAAGCATCTCCTAGACTACACACTAGGATCGAAGGGTAGGGAGGGGAGGGCATCAAAGGGGTGGGAAACAAACTGGGGTTTCTTAATAACAGTCTATGGCTTCTGTAAACATTATTCACCTCTGCAAAATACTTTTGTACAAGCTATCTTTTTAAATTACATTTTACATAGATAACAAAGAAGTAGGTTTCCCTCTTTCTGTTACATAATGTGCTGAACTTTGGTTACTTGCTCTCCTACCTCCTCCTCTTCTCTGTACCCTTTCTCTGGCCTCACTTAAACTTTTCCACCTTCAGTATTCCATCCCTCTACTTACATATCTACTCTACCCTCCTAAATCTCCCCTCTTCACCTTCTCCTCATGTCTTCTTCCCAGTTTTATGACCTGTACGAACTCTCACTCTAACTTATAGACAAAAATAGGCTCCATGTATGAGAGAAAACATACACCATTTGTCTTTTGGATCTAAGGTCGCAGCACAAAGTTTATTTTTCAGATCCAGCCATTTTTGTGAAAATTTCATAATTTTGTTTTTCTTTAAAATTTTGTTTTTCTTTGAATCAAATTCCATTGTACATATGCAGCACATGTTCACTATCCATCTTATCACTTGATGGCCATGTAGGTTGATACCAATTTTGAGTTATTTTGAATACAACAGCAATAAACAAAGATAAGCAAGTATCTCTGTAGTGATGTTTACAGTCCTTATGGTATATGTCCAGGAGTGGAACAACTGGATCATATGGAAAGGATATTTTCAGTATTTTGAAAAACCTCCACACTAATTTCTATAGTGTCTATTCCACTTGGTATTCCCACCAGCAGTGGATAAAAGTGCCTTTCTAGTACATCCTTGCTAGAAGGTGTTGTCTTTTCATTATCCAATGACTGCCATTTTGACAGGAATGGAAATGGAATTTGCATGATTGTGCTGCCTAAATATGTTAAACAGTTCAAAATATTTACTGTTCATATATTTCCTTCTTTTGAGAACTCTTTGTTTAGATCAATTACCCACTTTGATTGGCTGTACTTCTATTGTGGCTTGGGTTTTCTTTAGTTCTTTCTGTATTGTAGATATTAATTATATCTCAGATATATAGCTGACAAGTCCAGGACCTGATGGATTCATGGCTGAAATCTATCAAAATATTTGGTGGGCTTGTAGTTGTATGATCTGTGTGTGTTTGCGTGCATGCATGTACACATTTGTGAGTCTGTGCATGTGCATGCCATTGTGCATGTGCCAAGGTCTAAGGAAAACATTCAGATGTTCAAGTTGTACCTCCTTATCAGGTAATCTACCTTGTACTCATTGTTGTTCACTGCTACATTTGCCAGCTTAGAACTTCCAGGAAATTGACCTGTCTGGCCTCTGATCTCCTCAAAAGCATGCTGTGATTATGGAAACAAGTCATGACTTCTGACTTGTGCATGTAGCCTGTAGACCTAAACTAGGCAACTCAGGTTTATGTGGCAAGCAATTTATCCAGTGAACCATTTCCCCAGCTTTACCTATGAAACTTTCTTTTTTTTCAAGGCAGGGTCTCTCTCTGGCTCAGGCTGACTTAGAATTCACTATGCAGTCTCAGGGTGGCCTAAAACTCTCAGTGATCCTCCTACCTCTGCCTTCTGAGTGCTGGGATTAAAGGCATGTGCCACCACACCCGGCAACCTATGAAACACTTTTTTTAAACTTATTTAATTTTATCTTATTTTAAAAAACATTTTCCATGATTATAAAATATATTCCATGGTAATACCCTCCCTCCCCCCTTTTCCGCTTTGAAATTCCATTCTCCATCATATCCCCTCCCCATCTCAATAAGTCTCTCTTTTATTTTGATGTCATGATCTTTCCCTCCTCTTGGGATGGTTTTGTGTAGGTAGTGTTAGGCACTATGAGGCTATGGATATCGAGGCCATTTTATGTCTGGAGGGAGCACGTTGTAAGGAGTCCTACTCTTCCTTTGGCTCTTACATTCTTTCCACCACCTCTTCCGCATTAGACCCTGAGCCTTGGAAGGTGTGATGGAGATGTTATTCGGTATTCTAGTCACATCTTTCCAGCAGCATGATACCTTCTGAGTCGTCCCAAGGTGACTGGATCTGAAAAGAGAAGATTCTCCACCCAAAGTGAGAGTAGCATTAATATAAGGGTATGAATATTAAGATAAGTGTTTACAGGGCAGTTTGATAAGCATAGTATATACACTTATCCAGACATCAGGAAATGTTACACCCCTAGGGCTCATGACAACCTCTGTTTTAAGTTTTCAGTATCAGGGATGTATTTCCTCCCTTGGAGCGGGCATCCAGTCCAATTGGAGGGCAGTTTGTTTCCACCATGACAGATGTGCCACTATTGCACCCATTGTCTCCTTTGGCCTGGCTGGCCAATTAAAAGGCTTGCAGTGTCCACTGTTGAGTATCTTCACTGGTGGTATCTCTTTCTCCCATTGGACTGCATATAGAATGGCTTCTTCCAGCTTTCTGTCAGCTGGTCTACATGGAGGAGGTTATCAACTCAGTTCCAGCAGGATTTCTCAGTGGCCTTGCAGTCCAAGTATGTGGAGTCTACAGCAATAGGGTCTTACCATTGATTCCGGGTGGGAAACCAAGGGCCTCTGCAATGGCCTATAATGTTTTGGGGGCATCAGGGACCTCCCTGGCCAACAACTCACTGGAAGGTATCCCATTTCTGGCACTGCAAATTTGCTGGCAATGACCTATGGCTCCTGAGTGTTCCATTGTCCAAAATTGGAGGATTCCATATGATTTATTTATATCCTCTTAGATTTTGATTAGCCCTCCCTCCACCTTTCCTTTACTCAGTCTCCTCCCCTGACCTCACTTTGGGCCTTTTCAGCCCTGTTAATCTATTCTTCTACTTACATATATACAATACCAACCTATTAAGTACCCTCCTCCTTTCCTTTCTCTTCCCTTTATATCTCTTTTTTAGCTTACTGGCCTCTGATACTGAGTGTTTTCCTTCTCACACAGAAGCCCAATCATCTGTAGCTAGGATCCACATATGAGAGAGAACATGCGGCCCTTGGCTTTCTGAGCCTGGGGTACCTCACTTTGTATAATCCTTTCCAGATCCATCCATTTTTCTGCAAACTTCATAAATTCATTTTTCTTTACCGCTGAGTAGATCTCCATTGTATAAATGTGCCATATCTTCATTATCCACTCATCAGTTGAGGGACATCTAGGTTGGTTCCATTTCCCACCTGTTATAAATTGAGCAGCAATAAACATGGTAGAGCCTGTATTTCTAAGGAAATGAGATGAGTCCTTAGGATATATGCCTAGGAGTGCTATAGCTGGGTCATATGCTAGATCAATCTTTAGCTGTTTTAGGAATCTCCACACTGATTTCCACAATGGCTGGACCAGACTGCATTCCCCCCAACAGTGTAGAAGGGTTCCTCTTTTTCCGCAACACCACTAGCATTTATGATCATCTGTTTTCATGATGGTAGCCAATCTGACAGGAGTGAGATTGAATCTCAATGTAGTTTTAATCTGCATTTCCCTGATGACCAGGGACTTAGAACATTTTTTTTTAATTTTTTTGTTTGTTTGTTTATTTATTTATTTGAGAGTGACAGAGAGAAGGAGGCAGAGAGAGAGAGAGAGAATGGGTGCGCCAGAGCTTCCAGCCTCTGTAAACCAACTCCAGATGCGTGCGCCCCCTTTTGCATCTGGCTAACGTGGGTCCTGGGGAATTGAGCCTTGAACCGGGGTCCTTAGGCTTCACAGGCAAGCGCTTAACCGCTAAGCCATCTCTCCAGCCCAGAATATTTTTTTAGATGCTTATATGTCTTCCATATTTCTTCCTTTGAGAACTCTCTATTTAGCTCCATAGCCCATTTTTTAATTGGCTTGTTTGATTTCTTATTATTTAACTTTTTGAGTTGTTTGTATATCCTAGATATTAATCCTCTGTCAGATATATAGCTGGCAAAGATTTTTTTTCCCATTCTGTAGGTTGCCTCTTTGCTTTATTCACAGTGTCCTTTGCAGTACAAAATCTTTGTAATTTCATGAGGTCCCAGTGGTTAATCTGTGCTTTTATTGCCTGGGCATTGGGGTTGTACTCAGAAAGTCTTTGCCAAGCCCAATATGTTGAGGGGTTTCCCCTACTTTTCCCTCTAGCACTTTTAGAGATTCCAGTCTGATGTTAAGAGGGAATGTGAGAGTGGAGTGAGGAAATGTGAGGGGGGAATGAGGGAACGTGTGGGATGAGTGAGGGAACTCAAGTGAAGACGGAGGGGATGTGAGAGAGGAGTGAAGAACGTGAGAGAGGAGTGAGGGAATGTGACAAAGGAGTGAAGGCACATATGACAGGAGGGAGGGAAAGGGAGAAAGGAAGCAGGGAAAGGCAGATGGTAGAGAGGGAATGTGAGGGAGGGGGGTAAAGCTAGAGAGAGTTGGAAAGCGAGGGTAAGTGAGGGAAAATGAGGGAGGAATGAGGTAACGCGAGGAAGAAGTGAGCAAACCCAATAGATGAGTGAGGGAAAGCAAGGGAGAGGGGCAGCAAGAGAGGAGTGAGGGAACATGAGGGAGGAGTCAAGGAATGTGCAGGAGGAGACAGAGAACACGAAGGAGTGAGGGAAAGCAGGAGAGAGAGGGAAAAGAGAGAGGTAACTCTGCAAGGGAGGAGTGCGGGAGCACAAGGGAGGAGTGAGGGAACTCAATGGAAGAGGGAGGGAACGTGTGAGAGGAGTGAGGGAACACGAGAGAGGAGGGAATGAAATCGAGAAAGAAGGGAGGGCAAGCGAGAGAGGAGTGAGCAAAATGGAGAGAGGATTGTGGAAAAGCGAGAGCTGAGTGAGGGAAAAGAAAGAGGAGCGAGGGAAAGTGAGAGAGCAGTGAGGGAAAGTGAGTAAGGAGTGAGAGAAGGGGAGAGGGTAGGGAGGGAAAGCCAGGGAAAGGAGAGGGAAAGCAAGGAAAGATTGAGGAAATGCAAGGGAGGAGTGACGGAAAGCAAGAGAGGAGTAAGGGAAAGTGAGAGGAGTGAAGGAAAGTGAGAGAGGAGTGAGGGAAAGGAGAGAGGAATGAGAGAAGGCAAGAGAGTTGTTAGGGAAAACAAGAGAGGAGTGAGGGAAAGCGGGAGAGGAGGGAGTGAAAGTGAGAGAGGAGGGAGGAAAAGTGAAGGAAGGGAGAGGGAGAGAGGGAAGAGTGAGAGTAGGCGAAGGAGGAGTGAGGGAAAGCGAGGAAGAGATGGAAAGCAAGAGAGGAGTGATGGAAAGTGAGTGAGGAGTGAGGGAAGGGGAGAGAGGAGTGAGCAACTGGAGAGAGGAGTGAGGGAAAGCGATTGAGGAGTGAGGGAATTCGAGAGTGGAGGGAGAGAAAGTGAAATAGGAGAGAGGGAATGCGAGAGAAAGGTGGGAAAGCATCAGACAGGAAATCGAGGGTGAGTGAGGGAAACAGAGAGAGGAGTGAGGGAAATTGGGAGAGCAGTGAGGGAAAGTGAGAGAGGAGTGAGGTAAAGTGAGAGAGGTTTGAGGAAAGAGAGTGAGATAGGGAAAGTGAGGGAGGAGTGAGGGAATGCAAGAGAGGAGAGAGGGAACAGGAGAAAGGAGTGAGGGAATGCAGGACAGAGAGGGAACGCAAGAGAGGATTGAGGGAACGTGAGGGAGGGTTGAGGGAACTTGAAGGAGGAATGAGGGAACGCGAGGGAGGAGTGAGGGAATGTGAGAGAGGACTGAGCAAAAGCAAGAAGGAGAAGGAATATGAGAGAGGAGTGAGGGAAAGTGAGGGTGGATTGAGGGAATGTTCATTTACTCGTTCCTCTCTTCCCCTCACTCCTCCCTCGCATTCCCTCACACGTCCCTAGCATTCCCTCTCTCTTCCACTTTCCCTTTCTCTCTCTGTTTCCCACACTCCTCTATCACTTTCCCTTATTACTCTCTCGTTTTCACTTACTGCTCTCTAGATTTCCCTCACTAGTCTCTCCACACCCTCTCTAGTCTCTTGCATTCCCTCACTCCTCTCTCCCTTCCCCTCACTCCTCCCTAGCTTTCTCTCATTACTCTCTGGCTTTCCCTCACTCCTCTCTGGCATTCCTTCACCCCTCCCTCATGCCTTGTTCCTGTTACCTCACTCTCGGTTTCCCTCCCTCTCCCACTTTCCCTCCATGCTCTCTCACCTTCATTCATTCTTCTCTCGCTTTCCCTCACTAGTCTCTCACATTTCCTGGCTCCTCTCGCCTTTCCCTCATCCAACTCTCACTTTTGTTGACTCCTCTCTCACTTTCCCTCACTCCTCTCTCTTTCCCTCACTCTTCTCTTGCTTTCCTGCACTCCTCCCTCACCTTCCCCTCACTCCTCTCTTTTTCCCTCACTAATCTCTCTCTCACACACACCTCTCCCGCTTTCTCTCACTTCTCACTCACTTTCCTTCTCCCCTCTCACAAATTCTCTCCCTACTCTCTTGCTTTCCCTCACTATCCCTCACTCCTCTCGCTTTCCTTCACTCTTTTCTCCTTTCCCTCTCTCCTCTCTCGCATTCCTTCACTCCTCCCTTAAGTTCCCTCGTTCATTCCTCGTGTTTCCTCACTCCTCTCTCAACCTCCCATCCCTCCTCTCTCGCATTCCCGGACACTTCCCTCGTGTTCCCTCACTCCTTCTTGTTCCCTCAATCCTCTCTCGCATCTCCTCTCTGTCCTGATTCCCCTCACTCCTCTCTCATGTTCCCTCACTCCTCCCTGGCTTTCCCTCAGTCCTCCCTCGCTTTTCCTTTCTCTCTCGCTTTCCCTCACTCTTCTATCGCTTTCTCTCATGTTCCCTCACAACTCTTTCTTGTACCTTCACTCCTCCCTTGCATTCACTCACTCCTCCCTTGCATTTCCACTCTCCTCCCTCACATTACCTCAGTACTCCCTCCCTTTCCTTCTCTCTCCCACTTTCCCTCACTTTCCCTCACTGCTCTCTCGCTCTCCCTCACTCCTCTCTCACTCTCCCTTCCTCCTCTCCTGCTTTAGCTCCCTCCTCTCTCACATTCCTTCACAATACTTTCACGTTTCTTCCCTTCTCTCACGCTGTCCCTCACTCTTTGATCGCTTTCCCTCACTCCTTTCTTACTTTCCCTCACTCCTCTCTCCCTTCCCCTCACTCCTCACTCTCTTACCCTCACTCCACTCCTGCTTTCCCTCACTCCTCTCTCCCTTTCCCTCACTCCTCACTCTCTTACCCTCACTCCACTCCTGCTTTCCCTCTCTACTCTCCCACTTTCCCTCACTCTTCTCTCGCATTCAGTCACTCCTCCCTCAAGTTCCCTCACTACTCCCTCATGTTTCCTCACTCCACCCTCGCGTTTCCTCACTCCTCTCTCACTTTCCTTCACTCTTCTATTGCTTTCTTTCACTCCTCTCTCGCATTCCCTACTCCACTCTCACATTCCCTCACTTCTGTCTCACACACCCTTCCTCCTCCCTCACATTCCCTGTCTCCTCCCTGGCATTCCCTCCCTCCTCTCTTGTGTTCCCTCTCTCTCCCTCTTCCACTCACTCCTTCCTCATCTTCCCTCTCTTGTCCTTCGCTTTCCCTAATTACTCCCTCACATTTCATTCACTCGTCCCTCCCATTCCCTCTCTCCTCTCTCACGTTTCCTCTCTCCCACTTTCCCTCCCTATCTCACTTTCCCACACTCTCTATTGCTTTCTCTCACTACTTTCTCGCTTTTGTTAACTCCTCTCTTGGTTATCCTCTGTCTCCTGCTTTCCCTCACTCATCTCTCGCTTTCCCTCCCTACTCTCGCTTTCCCACACTCCTCTCTCTGGTTTCCTCACTCTCCCCTTGCTTTCCCTAACTCCCCCCCCTCGCTTCCCCTCTCTCTATCTCACTTTCCCTCTCTATTTTCTCGCACTCCCTCATTCCTCTATTTCTTTTCCTATATCTCCCGCTTTCCCTCACTCCTTTCTCCAGTTCCCTCACTCCTATCTTGCATTCTCTCACCTGCCCTCACGTTCCCTCACTCCTGCCTCGCGTGCCCTCAGTCCTCCCTCTGGTTCCCTCACTCCTCCCTCACATTCTCTCTCTTTCCTGCTTTCCCTCACTCCTCTCTCAAGTTCCCTCATTCCTCCCTCGCTTTTCCTCAGTCCTCCCTTGCTTTCCCTATCGTCCTCACTTTCCTTTACTCTTCTATCCTTTTCTCTCACCCTTATCTCGTGTTCCCTACTCCTCTCTCACATTCCCTCATCCCTCTCTTGCATACCCTCACTCCACCCTCATGTTCCCTCTCTTCTCCCTAGCGTTCCCTCACTCCTCTCTTGCGTTCCCTCTCTCCAGCTTTCACTCACTCTTCCCTCGCCTTCCATCTCTTCTCCTTTGCTTTCCCTGATTACTCCTTCGCATTCCCCCACTCCTCCCTCATGTTCCCTCACACCTCCCTCGTGTTTCCTCACTCCTACCTCACGTTCCCTCAAACCTCTCTTACGTTCCCTCTCTGTCCTGCTTTCCCTCACTAGTCTCTCAGGTTCCCTCACTCCAAGATCGAGTTCCCTCACACCACCCTCACATTCACTCACTCCTTCCTCATGTTCCCTCAGGCCTCTCTCCCTTTCCCTTACTCCTCCTTTGTGTTTCTTCACTCCTCTCTGTGTTTGCTCACACTCCTCACTTTCTCTCAGTCCTCCCTCACTTTCCCTATCTCTCTGGCTTTCCCTCACTCCTCTGTCACTTTCACTCACACCTCCACGTTTTCCCTCACTCCTCTCTCATTCCCTAACTCCTCCTTTGCTTTCCTTCACTCCTCCATTACTTTCACTCACTCTCTCTCTCACTCTTGCTTTACCTCTCTTCTTTCTGTCCCTCCCTCCTCTCTCACTTTCCCTCCCTCCTCGATCATGTTCCCTCACTTGTCCATCGCATTTCCTCACTCCTACCTCGCATTCCCTCACTCCTCCCTCATGTTCCCTCATTCCTCACTCGCGTTCCCTAAATCCTCTCTCACATTCTCTCACTCCTCTCTCATGTTTCCTCTCTCTCCCGCCTTCCCTCACCCCTCCCTTATGTTCATTCACTCCTCTCTCACGTTCCCTCACTCCTCTCTCACGTTCTGTCCCTCTTCCCTTGAGTTCCCTCCCTACTGTCTCGCTTTCCATCATTCCTCTGCCGCTTTCCCTCACTTTTCCTCTCTCCTCCCTTGCTTTCTTTCACTGTTTTCCCTTTCACTCTAGATTTCCCCCTCTTGCTCTCACTTTCCCTCTCTCCTCTCTCTCTTTCCATCCTTCCTCTCTCACTTTCTCACACTCCTCTCTCCCTTTTCCTCATTCCTCACTCGCTTTCCTTCAATCCTCTGTCACTTTTCTTCTCTATCTCACCTTTCCTGTCTCCTATCTCGCATTCCCTCCCTCCTCTCTTGCTTTTCCTCAATCCTCTCCTGCTTTCCTTCACTCCTCCTTCAGGTTCCCTCACTCATCGCTTGCATTCCCTCGGTCCTTTTTTGATTTCCCTATCTCTCTCACTTTCCCTCACTCCCAGCTTGCCCTCACTCCTCCTTCGCTTTCCCTCTGTCCTCCCTCACTGTCCTCCTCGCTTTCCCTCTCACTCTACATTTTCCCCTCTCACTCGTGCTTTCCCTCTCTCCTCTCTCGCCTTCTCACACTACTCTCTCCCTTTTGCTCACTCCTCTCTCACTTTCCCTCACTCCTCTATCACTTTCCCAGATTCCTCCCTCCTTTCCCTCACTGCACTCTTGCTTTCCTTTGATCCTCTCTCACTTTCCCTCACTCCTCTCTCTTTCCGTACTCCTCTATCAAATTCACTCACACCTCTCTCACTTTCCTTACTCTTCTCTTGGTTTCTCTCACTCTTCTTTCCTTTCCTTCACTCCTCTATCGCTTTCCCACACTCCTCATTCCCTTTTTGCTCATTCCTCTCTCCATTTCCCTCTCTCCTCTCTCACTTTCACTCCCTCCTCTCTTGCTTTCCCTCAATCCTCTCCTGCTTTCCCTCACTCTTCTCTCGCTTCTCCACAGTCCTCTCTCCTTTCACTGACTCCTGTCTCCCATTCCTTCACTCCTTGCTAGCATTCACTCACTCATTCCTTGCGTTTCTTCGCTCCTCTCTCACTTTCCCTCACTCCTCCCTCACTTTCCCTCAGTCCTCCTTTGCTTTCCCTATCTCTCTCATTTTCCCTCACACCATTATCACTTTCCATCACTGCTCTCTTGCTTTTCCTCACTCCTCTCTCTTTCCCTACTCATCTCTCGCTTTTTGTCACACTTCTCTCGCTTTTTGTACTCCTCTCTAGGTTTCCCTCTCTTCCCTCCTTTCTTTCTTCCTTTCTTTCTTTCTTTTTTTTTTTTTTTTTTGTTTGTTTGTTTGGTTTTCCGAGGTAGGGTCTCACTTTAGCCCAGGCTGACCTGGAATTCACTATGGAGTCTCAGGGTGGCCTTGAACTCACGGCAATCCTCCTACTTCTGACTCCAGAGTGCTGGGATTAAAGGTGTGAGACACCACACTCGGCTCCCTCCTTTCTTTCATTCCTCTCTTTTCCCACACTCCTCTCTCCCTTTTCCTCATTCCACACTCGCTTTTCTTCAAACCTCTCTCGCTTTTTCTCTCTCCTATCTCACTTTCCCTTCCTCCTCTCTGGCTTTCCCTCAATACTCTCCCACTTTCCTTCACCCCTGCTTTGCATTCCCTCACTGCTCCTTCATTTTACCTCTCACTCCTCCTTCACATTCCTTCACTTCTCCCTCATGTTCCCTCACTCATGGCTCACTCTCCCTCAGTCCTCCTTCGTTTTCCCTCACTCATCTATCTCTCTCACTGTTCTCTCGCTTTCCCTCAGTCCTCCCTCTCATTACACACTCCTCCCTCTCATTCCCTCCCTCTTCCCCCCTCTCTCGCTCTCTCTCGCATTCCATCTACCTTCTATGGCTTTCACTGCCTCCTCTCTCTTTCCCTCTCACCTCTCTCCCTTTCCTCCTTCTTCTTCTGCTTTCCCTCAGTATTCTTTTGCTATACCTCACTCCTCCCCCCTTCCCCTCACTCCTCCATCACTTTCCCTCCGCCCTCTCTCTCTCACATTCCCTCTGTCACTGTCCGCCACTCAATTCTCACTTTCACTCACTCCTCTCTCGCTGTCCCTCACTCTTCTCTCCTTCCCCTCACTCCTCTCTCTCTTCCCTTTACTCCTTTCTCACTTTCCTTCAATCTGATCTCGCTTTCCCTATGTCTTCTCTAGCTTCGCTCACTCCTCCCTCGTGTTCCCTCACACCTCCCTCATTTTCCCTCACTCCTTCCTCGCTTTCCACCTCTCTGTCTCCTTCCACCTTTCTTTCTCTTTCCCTCTCTCCTCTCTCCCTATCCCTCCTTCCTCTCTCGCATCCTCACCCTCCAATCTCTATTTCCCTGAGTCCTTTCTCACGTTCCGTCACTCCTGTCTCCCATTCCTTACTCCTCTCTTGAGTTCACTCACTCCTCTCTCCAGTTCCCTCCCTGTTTCCTTGACTTCCCTCACCCATCCCTCACTTTCTCTCACTCTTCTGCTGCATTCCCTCACTCCCCTCCTGTGTTCCCTTACTCCTCCCTTGGTTTCCCCCACTCCACTCTTGCGTACTTCTCTCTCCTGCTTTCCCTCAATCCTCTCTCGCGTTTCCTCACCCTCTCTCACGTTCACTCACTTCTCCCTCACATTCCCTCACTCCACTCTTGAGTTCCTTCTCTCTCCCGCTTTCTCTCACTTGTCTCTCACGTTCTGTCATTCCTGTCTAACTCCTCCATCACTTTCCCTCACTTCTCTCTCCTTTCCCTCCATCCTCTCATTTTATTGCACTCCTCTCTCACTTTCCCTCTCTCTGTCTCTCTCTAGATTTCACCCCACTCTCTCTTAACCTTACTCCTCTCCTGCTTGTCCTCACTCCTCTCTCGCTTGACCTCACTCCTCTATTTCTTTCCTTCTCTCCTCTCTTTCATTCCCTCTCTCTCTCTCTCGCTCACTCTCTCTGCCTCTTTCAAATAAATAAAAATAAAATAAATATTTTAAAGCTGGGCATGGTGATGCATACCTTCAATCCCAGTTTTCCAGAGAGGAATTTATGAGGCTCTTCCTGAGTTCCAAGCCACCAGTAGAGACTTAGTGTATTCCCAACCAGCCTGAGCTAGAGACCAAAATAAATGAATGAATGAATGAATGAATGAATAAATAAATAAATAAATAAATAAATAAAATAAAGTAAAAAATGAAAACCTTCTCACATTTTATTTACTACAAACTCTGCCTCGTACATCTTGCGTTTTTTTTTTTTAAATATATTTTTAGGGCACTTAATGTGCTTGCCTGCAATGCTTAAGGACCCAGGTTCAATTCTCTCCACTACACACTTAAAGTCAGATGCACAAAGTGGCTCATCTGGAGTTCCTTTGCAGCAGCTAGAAGCCCTGGTGTGACCATTTTTCCCTTTCTCCTCACTTGGCTTGCAAACAGAAAGAGAGGGGAGGTGAAGAGAATGGGAGTGCCAAAGCTACTTGCTCCTGAAAACAAACTTCAGATACATTTACAACTTTGTGCATCTGACTTTATGCTGGAACTGGGGAATTAAGCACACACTGTCAAGTTCTGTAAGCAAGCTCCCTTAACAGATGAACCACAACCCCAGCCACATTTTTGTTTTTAACATTTTATTTTTTTATTTGCTTTTTTTTGGTTGTTTTTTTTTTAATTTTATTTTTATTTATATATTTGGGAGCAACAGACAGAGAGAGAAAGACGCAGAGAGAGAGAGAGAGAGAATGGGGGTGCCAGGGCCTCCAGCTACTGCAAATGAACTCCAGACGCGAGCACCCCCTTGTGCATCTGGCTAACGTGGGTCCTGGGGAATCGAGCCTCAAACCGGGGTCCTTAGGCTACACAGGCAAGTGCTTAACTGCTAAGCCATCTCTCCAGCCCCTTTTTTTGTTTTTTTGAGGTAGGGTTTCATGCTACCTCAGGCTGACCTGGAATTTACTATGCAATCTCAGGGTGGCAATATTTTATTTTTATTTTTATTTCTTATTAACAACTTCCATGATTATAAATGAAATCCTATGGTAATACCCTCCCTCCCCCCAATTTCCCCTTTGAAACTCCATTCTCCATCATATCCTATCCCCATCTCAATCAGTCTCTCTTTTATTTTGATGTCATGATCTTTTCCTCCTATTATGATGGTCTTGTGTAGGTAGTGTCAGGCACTGTGAGGTCATGGATATCCAGGCCATTTTGTGTCTGGGGGAGCACATTGTAAGGAGTCCTGCCATTCCTTTGGCTCTTACATTCTTTCTGTCACCTCTTCCACAATGGACCCTGAGCCTTGGAAGGTGTGATAGAGATATTGCAGTACTGAGCACTCCTGTCACTTCTTTCCAGAAGGCCACTATGCCTTCTTAGTCATTCCAAGGTTATTGCGAACTGAAAAGAGAAGATTGTCTACCAAAAGTGAGAGTAGCATTAATATATGGGTATGAACATTAACAGAAGTGCTTACTGGGCAGTTTCATAAGCATAGTATATACATTTAGCCAGACAGCAGCAGACATTACACCCCTAAGGCTCATGAGTACCCCTGTTTTAAGTTTTCAGTATCAGGGATGTATTTCCTCCCATGGAGTGGGCCTCCAGTCCAAATAGAGGACAGTTGGTTTCCACCATGACAGACATGCCACTATTGCAGCTATTGGCTCATTTGGCCTGGCTGGCCAAATATACGGCTTGCAGTATCCACTGTTGAGTATCTTCACTGGTGATTTCTCTCCTATTGAACTGCATGCCGAATGGCTTCTTCCAGCTTTCTGTCATCTGGTATACATGGAGGAGGTTATCAGCTCAGTTCCAGCAGGATTTCTCAGCCATGCAGCCCCAAGTATGTGGAGTCTTCAGCAATAGGGTCTTACCATCTATTCCTGGTGGGAAACTGAGATTGCCCAAGTTTGACTTCCCAGAACCCACATAAAAGTAAAGTGTTGCCACTTAATTCTTATATCTTAAACCAAAGGCCACACTGGTGCAGGGATGTCAAGACCGGAGAATCTCTGTGTTTCACTTATTGAATACAGCAGCTTGGGATTGAGGCAGAGATTCTGTCTTAAGGAAGTATGCAGATGAACACTAGAGGAGGACAGCTGAAGTTCTCCCCTGGTGCACACACACACAACTGAATATACCACACCATGAATACCCCCCACCCTCCCCCACACACACATATTCTCACACTGACTGGGAAAAGGCTGGAGATGAAGCTCAGTTGATAGTGAGCTTGTGTAGCATGCATGAAGCCCAAATGTTTAATCCTCAGCACTACATCAAACCAGGCCTGGTGGCACAGACCTGTCATCTCAGCCCTTGGGATATAGAGGAGACAGGATAAGAAATTGAAGGTCATCTTTGGCTACATAGCAAGTTTGAGATCTGCCTTGGTCATATGAGACCACTGTTACCAAAAACTAAAAGGCTGGATGTGGGGGTGTGGAATGCACACCTTTAATCCCAGGATTTAGCAGGCTAAAGTAGGAGGACAGCCATGAATTTGAGTCCAGCCTGAGCTACAGAATAAATACCAAGTCAGCCTTGGCTAGAGTGAAATATTGCTTCAAAAAAATTGGAAAAAAGGGACTTTACCCCATTCTACCTTCTCATGGACAGGAGCTCTTCATGCTATCTCCTCTTTCCTTCTCTTAAATTAATACTGTCTCTCTAAACATTGAAAAAATAATAATTAAAAAATGAATGGGGAGGTGGTTTATCTGTTAAAGGCTTGCTTGTAAAACCTGACAGTGTGTGTTTAATTCCCCAGTTCCAACATAAAGTCAGATGCACAAAGTGGTACATGTATCTGGAGTTTGTTTTCAGGAGCAAGAAGCTCTGGCACTCCCATTCTCTTTGCATCTCCTCTCTTCCTGTTTGCAAGTCAAGTGTGGAGAGAGAGAAAAAATGGTCACACCAGGTCTTCTAGCTGCTGCAACAAAGGAACTCCAGATGAGCCACTTTGTGCATATGACTTTAAGTGTGTAGTGGAGAATTGAACCTGGGTCCTTAAGCTTTGCAAGCAAGCACATTAACTGCCCTAAAAAATATTTTAAAAACACACACAAGATGGACAAGGCAGAGGTTGGAGGATCCATGTGAATTGAAGGTCAGCCTGGGCAAGAGTGAAACCCTACCTCAATTCCCTCATCCCACTCTAAAAAAAAGAACTAGAGCTGTGAATACTTAGTGTAAATAAAGGGTGTTAGTGTGGGCACACACATGCCACAACAAACATGTGGAGGTCAGAGAAAACCTCAGATGTCATCCTCACCTCCCATTATATTTCAGACAAGATATCTTTTTTTTTTTTCATTGTTTTTTAACCACTTCATATGCCAGGCTAGCTGGCCAGCAAGCATGAAGGAATTCTCCTGCTTCCACTTCCCTTCTGGTCATTATAAAGGAGACAAGAGAAAGCTAGCATTTTTAGGCAGTTTAATTAGGAACAGGTGACCAAAGAGAGAAACCAGAAGATGTCACCCTAACAACTTGGCAGAACTGGAGCTCCTGTTTGATCCAATTTCATTTGCAATGGTGGCAGCACCCCCTGATGCTCCCATACTCTGTATCACACGACGTGGGTGGGCTAGTCTTTGGGTCAGCTCACAGATTTCATGAACCAATCGGGTCTTCCCTTAACATACCTGAGTCTGACAACAAAACCCATTTTAATTATCTATAAAGGACTTATGACCTGCCACCCTGCCTTTCTTCGCTGTGATCTCATCTGTGTGAACACACATGTAAATTGGCTTCTCTGTCACAGACAGGTTGGCCTGAGCCTTTCCCTATTTGCCTTCCATTATCTGTGTCGTGTTTGGGGGTAATTTCTCTTTTTGATTACATGTATCACTTTTCTTCGATCTCTTAGTGTACCATGTGAACATTTCCTCTAAACTCTGGACCACTACATGTGTAATTCCTCTAAATTTGGGGTCTACTTTGTGCATCATAACTCAATTTTCTTACTCCCAATTTCTCTGCCATCAGTCTGTGCTCTAATACTTTCTCTATGTTGTTTTTTTTTTTTTAAATTCGCAAGTAGAGAGAGACAGAGAAAATGGGTGTGCCAAGGCCTTTAACCACTGCAAACGATTTTCAGACACGCGCACCACCTTGTGCATCTGGGTTTACGTAGGTACTGGGGAATCGAGGTTAGGTCCTTAATGCCTTAACCAGGCTTACCTTTCATGGGATGTGAGTTTCATGGTAAATTTGGTGCCACCTGAGCTACATGAAACTCTGTCTCAAAGAAAAAATGGGAGGGCACTCTGGAGATGGTTCAATGGTTAAAGGCAATTGCTTGCAAAGCCTTCTGGCCCAGGTTCCATTAAAACATATCCATGCAAAGCCAGATGTACAAAGTGACCTGACCATCTGGTGTTTCTTTGCTGTGGCAGGAGGCCCTGGCACACCTAGATACACACATTCAAGTTATATAAAAATTTATATTTTTAGTTAGCTTTTATTTTAGGTTGGTCTGTCTCATTTTCTGGGGCACAGTCTCCTTCTAGACCAGAATGACCCTGAACTCATGACAATCCTTATGTTTCAGCCTCCCAATTGCTGGGATTATTATTATTGTGTTGCTGCTGAAATATGCAGCAACTCTCACTGTAAATAAATTAAGCTGGCCTAGAACTCTCTGTGTAGCCAAGAATGACTTTGAAATTCTGATCCTCCTGCCTCTACCTCCAAAGTACTGAGATTACAGGTGTGAGCCATCACAACCAGTTATGCTATGCTGGAGGTAACCAAGGGCTTCTTGCATGCTCAGTTAACAGCCTACCCACTGAGAAACAACTCTTGCCCAGGCTAACTAAAATCTGTCCTGTTAGAAACAGGTTCAATATTCAGCCAGAAGGTTGAATCTTCTCAACCTCAAACCACAGGAAATAACAGAACCTTCTGCTAACAAACACTCTATCCACAATCACATAAAGTCATCCTAGCATTCAGGAAGCTGAGGCAGCAAGATGGCGGTTTTGGAGACAAGTATGGTGGATATGATATGACCCTGCCCCTAAACCAGGCATAGTGGCACATGACTTCAAAGGTTCAGAAGTTAAAGGTTATGTTGTACTAGGTAGTGCCTTTGAGGCCAGCCTGGCTTACTGAATAAAACTCAAGAAAAGAAAGAAAGAAAGAAAGAAAGAAAGAAAGAAAGAAAGAAAGAAAGAAAGAGAGAGAAAAGAAAAGCCAAGTGTAGTGGAGAATGTCTGGAATCCTAGTACCTGGGAGGTAAATGAAAGAGAATCAAGGTCATCCTCATCTACATAGAGCTTGAGGCCGCCTATGCTATATAAGACCCTGTCTAAAACAAAACAAAGAGTCCCAAAACAGAATAGGTCCCAAAAACATGAAGCCCCAAATGAGTCCATGAACTTTACAGGTAGATGATGAACAAATGCACACTCTAAGTGCCATGTCATAGACAGCCTCCTCTGGTTGAGGATTCTAATTCTCTCATAAGAATGTTGAGAATCAACAGACGGTATGAAATTACCAATAAATAAAAGCATACTTGAGCTGAGGAGACAGCTAACTGGTTAAAGGTGCTTGCTTGCAAAGCCTAAAGTACCAGGTTCAATTCCCCAGTACCCAATATAAAGACAGATACACAAAGTGGTGTATGGATCTGGAGTTCCTTTGAAGTGGCAAGAGGTCCTGGCACACCCATACTGTCTCACTCTCTCTTAACAAAATAAATATTTTTAAAAGCATACTTGTACATCATTTCAGGGAGTATGAATGGTAAAGGCTTTTTGGGATACACTTTGATGTCTCCACCAATTTCAAATGCTTATACTCCGATTCAAACTTCATTTGTAAGGGAAAAAAATAGGAACATG
Organism: Dipus sagitta; assembly: GCA_036346955.1. Taxonomy (NCBI): domain Eukaryota; kingdom Metazoa; phylum Chordata; class Mammalia; order Rodentia; family Dipodidae; genus Dipus; species Dipus sagitta. Next base: position 6,301,704 of record CM070791.1, on the reverse strand, counting down.
GCTGGAGAGATGGCTCAGCCATTAAGACATTTGTCTGGAGAGCAGAGGGACTCAGGTTTGATTCCCCAGTACACACATAAAATCAGGTGTACAAAGTTCATTTGCAGTGGATACAGGCTCTGGTGAGCCCATTCTTCACTCATTCTCTCTGTCTCATAAATAAATAAAAGTAAAATATTTAAAAAAAAAAAAAAAGCCAGGCATGGTGGCACATGCCTTTAATCCCAGCACGCGGGAGGCAGAGGTAGGAGGGTCACCGCGATTTCAAGGCCACCCTGAAACTACATGGTGAATCCCAGGTCAGCCTTGACCAGACTGAAACCAAAGTTTGAAAAATCAAAAAAGAAAAAGAAAAAAAGAAAGATAAAACACACAAACAGGAGTGATGGCATACTCCTTTCATCCCAGCACTTGGAAGGCAAATGTAGGTGCATAGCTGTGAATTTGAGGCCACCCTGAGGATACATAGTGAATTCCAGGTCAGCCTGGGTTTGAGCAAGACCCTAGCTTTCAAAAACAAAAAAAAAGATGTTAGGATGCTGGGTCTGGAGAGATTGCTTGGTTGTTACGGCACTTGCCTGTGAAGCCTAAGAGCCCAGGTTAAATTCCCCATTTTTCACAAAAGCCAGATACTCAAAGTGGTACATGGAATTAAATTGCAGCAGCAAGAGGTCTTGGTGTGCTCATACTCTCTCTTTTTGCAAATAAATAAATATAAAAATTAATACTGAGAACAAGAAAATCTTACCACCAATTCTTGGTGAAAGAGCCCTGGGAGCAACTCGTAAAAAAAATGAAAACTTATTACCTTAAAAATAATGGGCTGGGGCTGGAGAGATGGCCTAGTGGCAAAGGCACTTGCCAGCAAAGCATAAAGATCCAGGTTTGATTCCCAGGCACCCACTTAAGCCAGATGCACAGGATGGTGCATACATCTGGAGTTCGTTTGTGGTTACTCGTGGCCCTGTCATGCCCATTTTCTCTCTCTCTCCTTTTTCTCTCTGATTCTTTCTCTCTCTCAAATAAAATAAAATATTTTAAAATAACAATAATAGTAATAATAATTGGTTGGAGAAATAGCTCAGTGGTTACCTGAAGACCCAGGTTTGATTTTACAGTACCAATATAAAGCCAGGTACACAAATCCAGATTGTTTTGGATGAGCCCATAGGATACTTTTGTATAGCATCTTGCTACGTAGCCCAGTGAGGCCTTGAACTCTCAGTCCTCTTGCTTCCCCAGTGCTAGGATTAAAGGCATGTATCAGTACACCTCACAAAATTTTAAAGTATGAGTATACTAAATCAATTTAAAATTATTAAAATTGATATTATGGTACTTAGAATATGATCTAATTATGAATATTCTAAATTTCTTTTTTAAATGTTCATTATTTATTTGAGAGGGTGAAGGAGAGATAGAATGGGCACCCTAGAGCCTCCTGACACTACAAACTCCAGATGCATGGAACCCTTTGTACATCTGGCTTTGTGTGGGTGCTGGGAAATGGATTCTGGGCCATTTCACTTTATATGCAAGGGCCTTAAGCTGCTGAGCCATCTCTCCGTGCTCTTCTTTTTGTTTTTTGAGACAGAGACTTACCCTGTGGTGCAGAGTAGCCTATGTAGACCAGTTTGGCCTAGAACTTGTGATCGTCTTATCTCTTGAGTGATGAGATTATAGGCATGCATCCTTATGTCTGGCTTCTAAGTATAATTTATTTAATTTTGCAGTCAAATTGTTTTTTATCTTTTAAAATTTTTTATTTGACAGAGAGACAAAGAAAGAGGTAGATAGTGAAACTGTGATGTGCCAGGGCCTCTAGCTGCTGCAAAGAAACTCCAGATGCATGCACCACCTTGTGCATCTGGTTTATGTGGATACTGGTAAATCGAACCTAGGTCCTTAAGCTTTGCAGGCAAGCACCTTAACCATTAAACCACCTCTCCAGCCCTTTTAAAATTCTTTCTATATGTTCTTATGTGTATGTTTGTACTTGTGTGGGTGCATATGCACACATTTGTGCATATGTGTAGAGTCCAGAGGACAACCTTGGGTGTAATCCTCAGGTACACTGTCCACCTCTTTTTGAAATAGGACCTCTTATGTCATGGTGGAAACCAACTGCCCTCTAATTGGACTGGAGGCCCACTCCATGGGATGGAATTCATCCCTGATACTGAAAACTTAAAACAGGGGTAGTCATGAGCCCCAGGGGTTTAACGTCTACTACTGTCTGGCTAAATGTATATAATATGCTTATCAAACTGCCCAGTAAGCACTTCTGTTAATGTTCATACCCATATATTAATGCTACTCTCACTTTTGGTAGAGAACCTTCTCTTTTCAGATGGCAGTGACCTTGGGATGACTCAGAAGGAATCATGGTGATGGAAAGAAGTGACAGGAGTGCTCAGCACTGCAATATCTCTGTCACACCTTCCAAGGCTCAGGATCTATTGTGGAAGAGGTGGCATGAAGAATGTAAGAGCCAAAGGAATGGTAGGATTCCTTACAACGTGCTCCCTCCAGACACAAAATGGCCTGGATATCCATGACCTCACAGTGCCTGACACTACCTACACAAGACCATCATAATAGGAGGAAAAGATCATGACATCAAAATAAAAGAGAGACTGATTGAGATGAGGAGGGGATATGATGGAGAATGGAGTTTCAAAGGGGAAATTGGGGGGAGGGAGGGCATTACCATGGGATATTGTCTACAATCATGGAAGTTGTTAATAAAAATAAATTAATAAATAATAAAATTAATTATTAATTACAAATAGGACCTCTTAGTAGACTGGAGTGCCCTGGTTAGGCTAGAGTGTCTGGCCTATGAGCTCCAGGAATCCACCTTTCTCCATCTTCCCACTGCTGGGACTATAAGTGTGCACCACCATACCCACCATTATGTAGGTATTGGGGACAGAACCCAGGTACCTCATGCTGCAGATGGAGAGTCAAGCATTTGGTCTCCCAAGCTGCATGCTTCATATTTCTAAATCAAAGATTTCTATATTTAAAAAGTACAGGTTAGTGGTACAGTGGCACACTCGTGTCATCGGAGAAACGGGGGGGGGGGATAGAGGAGCACGGGGAGTTTGAGTCCAGCCTGCACTATGTTAAAAACTTCCCCAGAAAGGCAAGAGCCGCCTGCGAGGCAGAGGAGCAGAGGACACACCAATGTCTGACGTTCTGACTCACCACCAGTCAGTCTCCAATCTCTAGCGCAGGTTCTCCTTTTTTCTTTTCCTTTTTTAAAATGTGTTTATTTGAGAGAGAGAGACATAGAGACAGAGAAAGAGAGAGAGAGAGAGAGAGGTAGATAGAGTAAAAGAGAGAATGGGTATGCTAGGGCCTCTATCAACTTGAAACCAACTCCAGACACATGTGCCCCCTTGCGCATCTGGCTTAAGTGGGCCTGGGGAATTGAATCAGAGTCCTTAGGCTTTGCAGGCAAAAACCTTAACCACTAACCCATTTCCCCAGGCCCTGTTCTCCTTTCTTGACTGAGCCAGGCTCTGAAAGGTTGGAGGGTGGCTTGCTAGCAGTTTTTGTAAGGTGGCTGTTCTGACATGCGGTGGTGACAGTTTCCTTTGCTGCTGGCTGGGAGGATTTGTGGGGAACGTTTGCGGGGCAGCTGTGGAGGAGAACACCATGCTGGCTGCAGAACAAGACGAAGAAGCATCAGCTCTGGCCGCATGAGCTGTGTGCAGCACAGGGGCTTCGTCGTCTGTCTGCACCTTCCTTGTTAGCTTTGAAGGGCAGATAAATGAGCCCTTTAAAGGTTCGCACTGGAAATAGTGAACTGCCACAGATCTATCGTCCGTTTCAATGGGCTGAACTAAAATAATCCCAGCCCACTGGTCTGGGGCAAACTGAATTTCCCCGAGAAAACTGGATAAATCCAGGATAATTTCCTTTCACCCAAACTCACTCTCCAACTTGAAAATCATGGTTGAAAAACCACAAAGTCGTCCTGAGTCACAGATGATGGAGCACTTGGAGCTTTTCAGTGGATCCTGTTTTCTCTACTGGAGCTGCAACTGAAAAGAAAAGCATCAGAAAAGATTGAATTTCATATTCAAGCTGCCGTCCTCCAACTTAAAGGAAAATTGATCAAAAGCAATAAGAAAAGCACATGGCAGGTCTGCTTCAAACAAGGAGACAGACAAATGTCAACTCTCAGCACTCTAGGCGAGTGAGGTTTTATCTACATTTGCACTTAACATTAGAAGTCAAAGCAGGACAAAAAATTAGTCCTCTCCCCAGAACAGTATTTACAGCTTTGAGTTCATCCTCACCTCACTTCCCCGCCCCCCGCATATTATGTCACACAGTCAGATCCCCTAAGCCCAGCTTGTTCCTATGTTTGAGTGGGAAAGATGCCATGGCTGGGGCCATTTAACCACAGAGCTGTACAGTCATGCTTGATGAAGGAGGAGGCTCAGTGTCCTGCCCCATTCACCTTTACTCAAACAAACAAAATAAAACCTATTATTCTACAGAAGAGGTAAAAATTACAGCGAAGACAAAAAGAGAGCCACTTGGTGTGTGTCCCCCACCCTCTCCCTTGCCCTCCCTCCCTCCCCACTCACCTTATTGTCCAGTCCTGGAGATGCTTGCTGGGTATGTCAGCATCTTAGGTCGATTCAGGTTAGGTGCAATGCATGACCCACATACCTCAACAAGGAGGGGCCAGGGGGAGGGGGAGGGCATGAAGGAGGCTAACAATGGTACCAACTTGACTGTATTCACTGAGTACGAAACTAATTAATAAAAATATTTAAAAAGAAAGCAACTGGCCAAAAATCCTGGCAAGGCAAAACAACACTGTGTGATCTCTGCCCTATCATAAAGGGAGTAGTTTTAATTTGCCATAACTGGGAACTTATTACACCAAAAACTCATTCATATAATCATCCAACAGGGATTTATTAAGTATTTTGAATAAAATTCACATTTCTGCATACAGTGCACATTCCTACTGAGACTACCACATGCTAGGTGTATGATCTCAAGCTGTGGCATAGCCTCCATGGGGTTAATTTCTTCATCTTTAAGAGGAAAATAACAACTCCCTTGAGGACTTTTAAAGTGAGGACTAAGTGAAATAACATATTTATTTATACTATATATGAATGAATCCATCAGCTCCTGTATCTCCAGAACCAGTTCCTGGTATTGTTCTATGCCAGGGAACAAAGCAAGCCAGCGCAGTGTGTGCTCAGAGATGTGAGAGAGAAATGGGAAGACAGGGAAGCAGCACACTGGGTAGTGCAAGGAACCAGTGCCAGGAAGGAGAAGGGACCTTGGAAAGAGCAGCCAGGGAAGGCCTCCTGGAGGAGGTGACCAGCTGGCCTGAGGCCTGGTCAGCAGGAAAGTATGAGCAAAGTTGAGAGAGCACTAGAATTATAAGCAATATATTTCTGTTTATAACTTCCCAGTCTAAGGTATTTTGTTATAGCAGCCAGACTGGACTTCAGCTCAGGTATAAAATGTCCATGGAAGATGTCCCTCATTGAGCTTGTTAATTAGCATCATAAAGTCTTTTACACTACACTAGTATTTGTTTTTTCTAACTCCATGGATAAAATTTGGAGGAAGTGGAGGAAAATACCTGAAGGAGAAAGCAAAAGAAATACCTTAACATTGTGAACAAATAACTAATGGGGTGCAACTTGACAACTATTTTCACAACTGACACTAAATCCACTAAATTAAAAGTGAACAAGTGGGCTGGAGAGAGGGCTTAGTGGTTAAGGCATGTGTGTGCAAAGCCAAAGGACCTAGGTGCAATTCCCCAGAACCCACGTTAGCCAGATGTACAAGGGGGTGCATGTGTCTGGAGTTAGTTTACAGTGGCTGGAGGCCCTGGAGCTCCCATTCTCTCTCTCCTTCTCTATCAAATACATAAATAAAAAATAAAATATTTAAAGAAAAGTGAACAGGTAGCCAGGTGTGGTGTGAGGATTGCTATGAGTTTGAGGCCAGCTTAGAGCTACAAAGTTCCAGGTCTCCTGGGACTAGAGTGCAACCCTACCTCAAAAACAAAAAGGAACAACTAGGGCTGGGATATAGCTCAGTGCATAAAGGTGCTTGCTTGCAAAGCCTGCTGACTAGAGCTCAATCCCCCAGCATGCACGTAAAGCCAGATCCAAAAGGTAATGCAAAATCTGTCATTTGATTGTGGCACCCCTCCACATATACACAAATCAACAATAAAATACTTTTTAACAAATGAATAACTAGGGCTGTAGGGCTAAGCAGTTACATCATTTGCCTGAAAAGCCAAATGACCTGGGTTTGATTCCACAGTACCTATATAAAGCCAGGTGCATAAGATGGTGCATGGTTCTAGAGTTTGTTTGCAGTGGCTAGAGATCCTGACACACCCATTATCTATTTGCCTCTATTTCTCTCTCAAATAACTAAATAGTATATATATTTTTAAATGAACAACTAAAAAAGTTGATCTTAAAAACAAGATATTTCCAGGTGTGGTGGCACACACCTCTAATCCCAGCACTCAGAAGGCAGAGGTAAGAGGACTGCCATGAGCTCAAGGTCACCCTGAGACTACATATCAAATTCCAGGTCAGCTTGGGCTAGAGTGAAACCCTACTTCAAATAAACAAAACAAAACAAAAATTTAAAATGTGGTGGCACATGTCTTTAATTCCAGCATTTAAGAGGCTGAGATAGGAGGATGGCTATGAGTTCAAGGCCAGCCTGAGACAACATAGTGAATTCTAGGTCAGCCTGAGCAACAGTGAGACCATATTTCAAAAAAAAAGGATCACGAGGCTAGAGAGATGGCTCAGCAGTTAAGGCACTTGCCTGCAAAGCCTAAGGACCTGAATTCAATTCCCCAGTACCCATATAATGCCAGATGCACCAAGTGATACATGTATCTGGAGTTCGTTTGCAGAGGCTAGAGGCCCTGGTGTACCTATTGTCACTCACTCTCAAATAAATAAATTAAATAAATAAATACATATTTTTTTAAGTGGTACTTTATTGTCTAAGAATTCCAAATATAAAATTCTGCATTTTCATCAAAATTTTTTGAAAAAGGCTTTGAAGAAATTTATATATATATAATTTATTTGTTTGAGAAAGAGATAGAGACAAAGAGGGGAGAGAGGGAGAGAATGGACATGCCAGGGTCTCCAGCCACTGCACACAAACTCTAGATGCATGTGCCCCCTTCTGTATCTGGCTTATGTGGGTCCTGGAGAGTCAAGCCAGGATCTTTTGGCTTTGTAAGCAAATGCCTTAACCACTAAGCAATTTCTCCAGCCCAAGAAAATACATTCTTATAAAGTTGTGTTTTTCAAATAAACATTTTGAAACTGAGGGTCAGAGTGATGGCTTAGTTGTTCAAGTCGCTTGCTTGCAAAGCTTACTGGCATGAATTCAATTCCCTAGTACCCAGGTAAAGCCAGATTAATGTGACCCATGCATCTGTATTTGAAGTGCCTACAATAATGTGTGGCAGAGCAAGGAGAATCCAAAGCGTGTGGGCCAGTCATTCTGCTCTATGTTTGCAATAGGGCAGGTCCTTTGCAGCAGCAAGAGCTCATGTCTCAAAATCTCAAAGCAGGTGGAGCACAGGCATCTTGAAGTTGTCTTTTGATCTCCACACATTCACTGTAGCACATGTGCGTGCACGTGCATGCGTGTGCGCACACACACACCCACACACACATACACACACATTAAACATGAAGATGTCAGTATGTATTTTAAGCAAGCAGCTTTAACCACTGAGCCATTGAAGTACATTTTAAAGGATTTATTAGCCTCAAGACAAGTCATTAATACTACAACATATTCAGTTTATTTTATATCATCTAGTGTCACAAACTTGGCACAGTAACTAGAAACCACACAATTCATGAGGGGACCTAGTCTGGCTGAATTGGTGAACTCCAGGTTCATTGAGAAATCATCTCAAAAATAATGTGGGGGCCGAAGAGGTTGTTCAGTAGTTAGTGACACTTGTTTTCAATGCTGATGGCCCAGGTTCAATTCCCCCACACCCATGTACAGCTAGATGTCCAAAGAGGTGCATGGTCCTGGAGTTAATCTACAATGAGGAGGTGTGCCTGGTGTGCCTGTATTCACTCTCTCTCTCTCTACCTCCCCACTCTTTCTCTGCCACTTTAAACATATTTATATTTTAAATATTTTTTAAACAAACAATAACATGGCAAGTGATTGAAGAATATCCCAAAGTCAACCTCTGGCTTTCACACACACCCCTCGTACATGTGTATGCACACCCATACATATATGCCATGCATGTGCACAAAATATTTGTAACATGGATTTATTTCTAATGAATCAATATTTTAAATATCAATTTTACTTTATAATATGGTAAATGTGCCATCAGATGTATACTATATAAACAAGCTCGGTATGGTGGTGCACACATATAGTTCTGCCACTTGGGATGCTGAAGCAGGAGGAACACAAGGTTCTTGAAACAACTGAAAGGGTTTATGGAGGCTGCATGTGCTATTGCATGCTACAATCACTGTCAATAGAGGAAGGAGCAGGAGAATCACAGTAAATGTGAATGAAAGACACACAATGGGAAGGCTGGATCACACTTAGCACCCATGTGAAGCTGGATGCCAAATGTGGTACAAGTGTCGGGCATTTTTTTTTTGCAATGGCAAGAGGCCCTAGGGTGCCCATATATACACCCTATCAAAATAATTAAGGGTTGGAGGGTCCCAAAGACTCAGGCCTGGGAGGCCTCTGTGTCTTCCAGAAAGGCTTGAAGGCTTCAGCAGTTGTGTCCCAGCTGCCAGCACATGGTGGCAAAGCCTAACATTATTAAGCTGGGCTGCCTGGTCAGGGGCATGAATATCAAGTCTCTGGAGGAGATCTACCTGTTCTCCCTGTGTATCAAGGAGTCTGAAAGTACTGACTTCTTGGGATTGCCCTATAAGGATGAGTTTATTTTATTTTTATTTTATTTTTATTTTGAGGCAGGGTGCCACTCTTGCCCAGGCTGACCTGGATCTCAGTATATAGCCTCAGGCTGGCCTATCACCCATGGCTGTTCTTTGTATTGCATCTACCTTTGAATTGCTGGCAGAAAACACCTGATCAAAAGCAGCTTCAAAGCTTCAGAGTGATTTGAAGTCAGAGCCAGATATATTAATGAGAACTCTGAATATAAAGCAGTAAAAGGTTGGGGATATATTATATTTCTAGATTGAATCCCCAGGAACAGCTGATGAGAGATAGAGCTGAAATAAGAATGGAGAGAGGGAGGGAAAGGAAAGAAATGAGATAAAGAGGGTGGATGAGAGGTAGAGAAAGTGGGAAGAAAGCAAGAGAGAGAGAGAGAGAGAGAGAGAGAGAGAGAGAGAGAGACTAAAATTAGTAGCATTTTATAAGCTGAAACACACAGCATCCAATAGATTGATGCAGACACATCACCAGCCCAGGCCAGGGAAGTAATAAGGACTTCAAGCCACATAGGGCTATGTATTTAGTCTCCCAGAAAAAAGTAAAATTTATGAAAATAAAAATAAGGACAATTTATTCACTGGTGCCCCACACCTGTAATCCCAGCATTCAGGAGGCTGATGAAGGAGGATGGTGAGTTCCAAGCCTTCAGGAACCAGAAAGTGTCTAACACTAGTCTGGTCTAAAAGAAAACCTTACTGACAATGAAATTAAAATTGAGCCAAAACAATTACACACAAATAAGCATGTGTGTGGTATTATTCACCAGGCAATGCATAGGTAACTCCTTAAATGAACTTTCTTAAATTAAGTTGCAAGAAATCACTACATGGGAAAGAGGCTGCATATTCAAAAACTAAGGGGAAAGTGAAAGACCAAGAAAGTTCCAGAAGACAACCAAATGCACACAGTTTAGAGCTATAGATTCCTGAGGAGAAGGCCTAGCAATATTAAAAACATTCCACCAATCACCATAGTGAGGACTGGAATCAACTCAGCACACTTGTAACATGAACATCCAAAGAGAGATCCCAGAAAGCCAAGAAAACCAGAGAACACAATGGGGCCAACTGCACACCATGCTGGTCAGTCAGGAGTGAAGCTTCACACTCAAAATGGTCACACAAAGGAAGAAAAGTCCCACATCACCCCCTACTGGTTAGGCATAGCACAGAGCCACTGACCAAGGAAAAAGCGGAGGCCAGGTCCAGCATTGCAAAGCAAGGGAGGAAAAGGTGAGCTTTGACTACTAAACCTCATGGTCTATCACCAATTACATGCCTTCTCCAGTATGGCTCCACCTGCCAAAGGCTCCACCACATGGGGCTTGAGTATGATACTTAATCACAAACACATAAGGGTATGGGGACATTTCTCATAAAAGCCACTACAATCTTGATACCACACTGATCTAGAATTTACAGAAATCTGCCTGTCTCTGTGTCCCAAGTATAAAGACATCACATGGGGCTAAAAGATTTTTTAAAACATAGTATGATAGTTTGTGCTTATAATCTCAGCACTGACTAGACTGACCTAACAACTTAGTGGCCAGCTAAGGAATATATTAATTCCCTATGCAAAAAGTAAAATAGAAAAATAAAGAAGTAAAAGTGAATCACTGTAGGCCAACACCTGTAATCCTAGCACACAGGCTAGGAAGAAGGAGGATGTATTTATCCAGGCCAGGCTGGCTTACCTTACCTGGTGAGTTAGAGGCAAGCCTGGGCTACATAGTCAGAGACTGTCTCAGAAAACTGAGAAAAGACAAGGACCATCAAGCTATGAATTTGTGGCCAAATTGAATCACATAAATGCTCAGTTCAAATGTTTATAAACTACCCAAAACCTCATATTCAATCTATTTGTCCCCAACTCATCTATAGACCCTTAAAATTGCTACTTAAATTTCAGCATTTATTTTTTCCCATATTTATTTATTTATTTATTTATTTATTTATTTATTTATTTATTTAAGATACCTAGATAATAAGATAGACAGGTAGGTAGGTAGATAGATGCATAGATAGAAAAGGAGAATGGATACATCAGTGCCTCTTACCACTGCCATGGAACTCCAGACACATGTATCACTTTCTGTACCTGGTTTTATGTGGATATTGAGAAAATAAAACCAGGGCCATCAGGCTTCAGAAGCAAGTGCCTTTAACTGCTGAACCAGCATCCTCCCCCCCCCCCCGCCCCAGCCAAGATTTTCTTTTTGTTTCACAAACACCAATAAGCTAAATACAAATGCTTCTTTTTTTGTGTGGTTTTTCGAAGTAGGGTCTCACTGTAGTTCAGGCTGACCTGGAATTCACTATGTAGTCTCAGGGTGGCCTTAAACTCCTGGAGATCCCCCTACCTCTACCTCCCAGGTCCTGGGATTAAAGGCGTGCACCAACACACCCGGTGCTGGGCTCCGCCAAGCAGGGACAGGTAGTGCTGAGGGAAGGACCAGGCCCGCTGGTTCCTCCTGAGGGGTTGAGGAGGAGATGAGCATCCGACGACTCAGACCTCTCCTGGCCACTGGAGAAAAACCACACTGAGTCGGGAGTCTTGTCGAAGCAGGAACTCGATTTATTGCTATGAACAGTTGCCTATATAATGTTGGGGACGAGGGTGGGGATTTTAGGATGGTGGGGAAAGGTAAGGGCCAATAGTAAACTGTGACTATTGAGATGATAATTCTAAATTCCATGCGGAAGTAGCAGGCAAGAAGCCATTAGGCATCTTGCTGAGTCACGTCTGGACAGAGGCAGATCACCAAACTTTAGCTAGGCTCAGGAAGTTCCACTAGGCCTCACACCTGGGCCTTTCAGAGGCCAACATCTCCCCCTTTTGTTTTTGTAAGAGGATTAGTCACCATGGCCCCTGTCTTAGGTTGTCCCCCTCTGGGGGTCTTAACCGTCATTGGGTACCAGGTGTTTAGCTCAGATCATTCATCATGGCCCTGGTCTTAGGTTGTCCCCCTCTGGGGATCTTACCCGTCACTGGGTACCATGTGTTTAGCTCACTGAGAACCCACTCCATGGCCTGTCTTAGGTTGTCCCCCTCTGGGGATCTTACCCGTCATTGGTCACATGGAGGGCAGAGGAGGTGGCAGTGGGTCATCTGAGGAACTTAATTCCTGAGTTGCCAGCCTGTGTATTTTGACCTGATGAGGTTTTATTGCCTCTAGCCATTGGTGAATAAATTGTGTAATCTTATTAATTACACAAGGCCCGACAGTGAGGAGAAGGAGAAGGAGAGGGAGGGGCCCAAGCAGAGGGAGAAGGTAGGGTAAGAAGTCATATAAGCCTGTCTGCAGCAGGTTGTCCTGGAGGTCCCGCCGCCTCCTCTCCAAGTCTTCCTGGAGCCTCTTAATCTTGTCCTGGACGATTCCTGATTTATTGGCGTAAAAGCAGCAGTTTTCCTGTAAAAACAAACATATGCCTCCTTTTTCGGCCGTTAGTTGGTTTAGTCCTCTCCTGTTTTGTGGGACCACCTCAGCCAGGGAATCTAGTTGTTGTTGAAGATAGGTCTCCCTCTGATATAGGGAGGGCCTCATTTCCAGGGATGATATCTACATCTGGGATTAAGGTGGCTGGGGCACAAAGGCCCGTCCAATTGGTGGGCAGAAAGTCATAGGCCATCCCGCCTCCACAAACATAAACCATTCCAGAAGGTGGGCAGCGTTGAGCACTGGGTTCAGTTGTGTAAAAGTACAGAAGTAAGGATGAATATATCCCACATCTATACTGGAGTTATTAGGGGAAGATGGGGCCCAAATGCCCAGAGGAAACATTGGGAAAAGCTGGACGGGGATGGGGAAGGTGGCTGAGTAATTTTTTAAGGTCGTACGGGCAACTGTACTGCAGCCAGACAGGCCCAGATTGGAAGCAAAGCCAGCAATCCTCCACAAGGGAGGGAATTGTTTAGTTTAGTAGGGTGAGGGACCATTTTAGGAACAGTCCTCAGGGGTGGGACACTCCCTAGATGTAAGTTTCTATCAAAAAAACTCCTTTTTGTTACAAGAGTTTTTGTACTTTAATCACTTCTCAGTACAAAAGACTATCAAGGCCAGCCAAATGGCTTCCGACACTGAATATACATAATCTTGCTTACATGTAGGTGCTAAAGTCTTGCTCCCAATGGGCCAGAGCTATGGATACAAGGCCAGCGAAATGGCATCTGACAATTCCCCCTGTTTTAATTTTTATGAGCTGGGCCGTTCTGGGCCTCAGTGCAGAAAGACTGTGTCTTTCTTAGGTTGTCCTGTACGATATTTAGGCCTTACCCGTCATCGGTACATGAATTCCGTCATTCATGCCCTGTCTTAGGTTGACCTAACTCAAGAGAATCTTACCCGTCTTTGACTACCAGCCTCTGCAGGGGCTTTAAGATAATGTCTCAGGAAACTGGGGTCAGGTCTGTAGCTGTATCCCATGTACTTATTTATGGATATCCATAAAGGATCTAAAAAGGCATTTAATGAGTATGGGCAGCAGATACAGAATGAGCAAAAGACAAACACCTGTAGCAGCAAAGCTTCCTGTCCAAGAAGTGAGAGAATTCCATCCAGGCAAGGCAGACTTAAAAGCAGATATTAAGTCTTCAGTGTTGGGACCCCTCCTCAAAGGGAGGTACCCCAAGTCTCAAGGACCAGGCAAGACCCAAGAACCAGCACAGACACTTTTCGATGCAATAACAGCAAGAGGTTTATTGCAGGTACCAGTGCACCGGGGCTCAACACAGAGTCCTCGTGCAGGAGGGGTGAAGAGCCCCGGCCCCCTGAAGGGAAGGGCTTATAAAGGGAGTGAGGCAGGAAAAGAGAGTGAGGCGGGAAAAGGACAAAGGGGTTAAATCATATCGCACCCTTTAAAATGATTGGTTCTGAGAAGGCGCACGCGGGAACCTTGTGGGTTGCCTTAGGGTGGGGGACCTTGTGGGTTGCTAGGGACGGGGACCTTGTGGGTTGCCGTAGGGAGGGGGACCTGCCTTAGGAATTTTCCATATAGAGTGGGTCCTGATTGGTCAGATCCACCTGGTGTCTCTTAATTGAGTAACCGCAGGCGGGGTGGGGGTTTCAGGACACAGGGGCAGAGTTCATGGAAGGGGCAGTTGGGCCAGGCATCTGTTAGGTGACCAGTAACTTGGCAAAAGAACAAAGCACATCCTAGGCAGCTCATTTTCTCCAGGTTAACTAACTTTGATGGATATCATAAAATGGCAGTTCTTTTTATTTAGCGGAAGCAAGCAAGCAATGTTACAGAAGCTGAATAGAGCAGGTTTAGCAAAAGCAAAAACTCTTAATCTTTTATTCCCCTTTTATTCCCCGAATCTTTCATTCCCCCCTTTTTCTTTGGCCAAATTCCAATCATGGAATTTCAGTTTCTGACTCTTTTATTAGCTGATATTGCTGTCGGAGAACTAGAAGCTGGACTGTACTGATTCATTCTGATAAATGTTACCAGACGGTTTAGTATGCAGGGTCCAAGCATATGACCCTACATCCATGGAAACGGTTACGTTAGAGTAAGGAAGGGCCCAGGCGATGGCTTCATAATGGGTGGGGGGGGCTATGTCATAGCAGAGCCAACAGTGGGTGGCCATCTCAGGCTGGGTAGAGTTAAGGAGAAGAAAAACCAGGGAACCAAATGAAAGTCCCCCTAGGGTTGAGTCCGGACTTTTAATTGTTAATCTAATACTGAAAAGTAACCCTTTGTCTGCCCCACTCATGTAGAACCTGAGGCCCCAAGTGTTTCCTTTTAGCCAGGTCCGGGAGTTTCTCCCTGCACCTGTGAATGTTATATTAAGTAGGTCAGGCCCTCTTCCAAATTCACCTGTATAAGGACCTCTAAATTGCTAACAGACTTTTTAGAGCTTGGAGATCTTAAGTCATAGCAGCACGTAGTTCGCCAAGTCCTTTTTCTAACTGTTGTGGTCCTGTGACCAGAGCTGTGGTCCCTGTTTCTATACCCGCAGCCATCCCCAATCTGAGCATAGCAGCTAAGGTCATGGTTACAGGCTCTCTTTTAGAGCGAGTAGGCCGATAGTTATATTTATTGATGATCACCTCCTCAGGGTGATAGTAAACCTGGGGAACTAGCTGGATCATGACACAGAAATGTTAGACTGATCAAAGGCTGTAGTAGAGACACAAGGGGTTAGTCCAGCATGCCCACCATTGATTTACCAGACATGTAGAATCGTAACCCCCATTGTCTCCCCTTAATCCAGCCTTTAGCCTTTTTCCCAGGTCCAGTAAAAGTGATGTTTAGAGGGTTGTATGTAAAACTTAGGCAGGGCCCTTGCCTCGTTCAGACTCCGGGTCTCAAGGTTTCCTGCATGGTGGCACCTAACGTAGATCGAATCCCCAACTTGGAAGTGACGTGGGACTTGTAGGTCTCCTTCTCCTGAATAGGCCTCCCATAGCTGCTTCCATGCTTGTCTCACCCACTTGAGTGCTCAGTGCCTTGAGCCTAGAGAACAAAGGCTGGGAAAGTAGCACATCAGCACTATGCATAGAGGCAATTTTTACTAATGGAGGGGGCCCCCTGTAAAGCAATTCATAGGGGGTCAGTCCAAACTGTCCAGGGGTGTTTCTAACCCAGAAGAGCACAAAGGGTAGGAGAGCTATCCAATCATTAACGCCAGTCTCTGTGGTCAATTTGGTGAGGGTCTCCTTAAAAACAACATTTTTTAAGGCCACATATAGTCCACCTTAGTAGGTAGGTGTGATGAATCCAAGTGGCAATTCTGTCAGGATGAAGACTTAGGGTCCCTTCCAGCATACAGTGTCTTCCAGCAGGGTTCCAGTGTCTCGCGCCGATGGCGACACCCAGTGTCCCAGATTATTTACATATTTTAGGTTTGAAAATAACCCTTTGAACATCTTTTTTTTGTTGTTTTATAGAATTAAACTATGGGGAAAAGCTTTCTTATTGTTTGTTTCCCCTCTTGGAAAGTTTTTGTTACTTAATATGCCATTCATATGTGCAAGGTATTTTTTATTTTTGGCTATACATTTCTCTCTGAGTGTTTAAGACCATGCAGATAGCCAAATTCAATTAAGGATTAATTCTGGAGGTCATTAATGGCTCTCCAAAGAGACTTTAGGGACCCAGGAGCAGCCCCATAGCTTACTGGTGCCTTCTGTCTGTTAGGAAGAGTCTGGGCCGTGCTGGCCAAGCAGTTTTCCCTTCTTTGGGAAGTCAGGAGGACTGATTGTTCCTCAATTGTGACTCTACTCTTTCAGACTGTACACCAATTTTGTTTGGGTCTCCATATCCTCCCTGCTCAGGAAGACAGGTGACTTACCAGGGGGCCAGTGTAGAAGTGTCCCATCATCTCCAGTGGCCTCATGACCTGGGAGCACAGGCCAAAATATTGGCACCTCTTGCTCTGATGATTCCAATTGGCTTTTGGCTTCTACATAGGTAATTAACACACTTAGAAAGGAAGTTACACCAGCCTAGATGTATGTACATACAGAGCACATTTGATTACTGAAATAGACTTAAAGAATGGCACAAGGACTTCTAAAATCATTTTGTCCTACCTAGAAAATTTTGGTTGTACTATGGCAGCATAAGTCTTATATATGAGGTATAGAAAGTAGATACATG
Organism: Dipus sagitta; assembly: GCA_036346955.1. Taxonomy (NCBI): domain Eukaryota; kingdom Metazoa; phylum Chordata; class Mammalia; order Rodentia; family Dipodidae; genus Dipus; species Dipus sagitta. The sequence continues at coordinate 6,285,097 of CM070791.1, read as the reverse complement.
TCATATTTTAAATATCTAATATTTATAAATACAGGCAGAACCTGTTACCAGTCTTGAAAGCAGTACCAATTGATTTACAGACTAACTTATTTAACCTAGAAATTGTCAGAAAAGGACAATTAAGACAGTATAAAGTCTTAACACCTGTGTTTGAAAACATTTTTGATTAGTTCAGATACCTATGTTGGTACAAATTTCCCAGAGAACATTGGAAACAGAACCACAGAGCTTGAATTTTTTTTTAAACCAAAAACACCTAGCTAAATTCTAATATAACCCTTGATAAATCTTTTTGAAAGAAAAAAACATTATTTGACAACCAATGATTTTGCCTTAAACTTGATAGCTATTGATTTTATGTATCACAGAAATTTGTATTAACATAAAACAATTTTATGTTCTATGCATGACTTAAATTTGATAAAGCTTAAGCAAGTTGTCCCAACATATCCCAGGAAGATGAAAGTTATCATTACTGAAATTAAATCACTTAAACCTAAGTGATTAAACTTAGTTATGACCATTCAATAGAATTAGCATAAATAAGACAGAAGCTATCTTTAAAGTTACAATGTCTTTAGGTAGGAGTAGTTTACCTTTGGAAACTAACAACTTCTATGTGAATCTTTATTTTAAGAATAGTTATAACTTTCATGAAAAGAGGAACCTAATTTATTTTACTGAGAGAGTCTTAAAGCCAGTTTTATAACCCTTAAATCATAACAAATTAGCATCAGTGACCTGTTATTGAGCCTTATCATAAGACTCAGTTTCTCCACTGATTGAAACCTTGGCATCAGGTAAACATTAGATTTAATCCAATTAAATGTTTCAGTGAAGGGGCCCTTACCCTGATATACACATTAGATAAACCTGATGCTTGTCTTATGTAAGGAGTTTGTAACCTGATCAAATACCTTGACTCAGTTTACTTAACATTTTGTCTAGTGAGAAATTTTATCATAACAGATGTGACTTTAGGTGTTCAAAAGAGAAGAACTAAAGAGAACCACAGTTATATGCTGTACTCCTTTTTCTTTGTTAGAGACAATTGGCCATTGTCTCTAGTCAGAGTCTGGGGGACACATGGCTTAAACTTGCATGGGGCCTGAGATAAAGGGGGTTCCACCCATGTTTTCAGAGTCCAGCTTTCCATGAATTTAAATAGCATATGTTGGAAAGCAAGAACTAAATGAAATTACAGAGCAGAGAGATAAGTATCCTGACATTTCTTATCCTATTCTGAAGTCCTTTTTACATAGCAAATTTACCCATTTCCAAAACACAAGGTGGTAGATTCTTGTCTATGTTGAACCTCATTAGACCTCCAATTACATCTGTACTTATGACTTTGTGACCCACCTAGCATAGGCATCACCTGTGTCTAATATAAGATGAATTTAGATTAAGACTATGTCACTATATAAAACTTTTAGAGTATCCTTAAGAGTCTGTAAACAGTTGAAAAATCATTAACTTTAGGCATGGTGTTTAGGTTTAGCCTGAAAACTTTTTCTATATACACACATCTTTATTCACATACTGTAACATTTTTATCTAAGTACCACTCAAAAGGCATTCTTAACGAGCATTCTATGTCCCAACATTGAAAAATTCCTTCCCAGTTTCTTCAATCAATTTACCTTATCCAATTATTAACCACCTTTCTTATAAGGCTATTATGAAAAACTACACCACATTAATTAACCCATTACTCACTAACAAGTGAGTAGTCTAAAGACAATTTTATGTCATTAATACCAATAAGACATTAAACTAAGGCAAATATTGTTGCTATCTTGAGGCAGGCTGGCCTAGAAGTCAGGTCAGTTGCCTCCTCCTTTTAAGTACATTACAATTTTTTCAATACCTGACAAATTATAAGTTACCACTTTAGAGAGAATTCTGTTGTTTTTAATAATCCTCTATGAGCTGGGCATGGTGGCACACGCCTTTAATCCCAGCACTCGGGAGGCAGAGGTAGGAGGATTGCCGTGAGTCTGAGGCCACCCTGAGACTCCATAGTGAATTCCAGGTCAGCCTGGGCTAGAGTGAGACCCTACCTCGAAAAATCAAAAAAAAAATAATAATAATCCTCTATGAAAGTTGATGTTGACCTAGAACATAAATTCAGTAATTATATTCATGATATCATGTAACAAAGTTGACATATTTTTACGAAAAACTTTAGTTCTTTATAGGCTGCAGTTAAATGTGACACTTTTCTCTCTCTCTCTCTCTCTCTCTCTTGCCGCTTTTTGGTGTGCTGTTGCAGCTGGGCGGGGCTTGTATGCACCTTAGAGCAGCCTTGCCTTATTCCCTGCACTCACCAGGGTTCTGGTCTAGTATACGTGGAGGTAATGGCGAAGAAGACTGCCAGGAGGCCTCTGAAGAAGGCGGCCCACTGGGAGGCTGCTGAAGAAGGAGTGGGCCCCTCAGGGACTACTGGGAGAGGAGGCGGAGACATGGCAATTGCATGGGCAGAGGCGCCATTGTCTGTCTGCCACGTGACTCTGACTCAAGCCGCTTTGGAGCGCTTGCAAAGCTGGCTTGTAGATTTACTGCTTAAAGGAAGTGAGGGGAAATTTCCTTCCTGAACTTTTTATTTCTTAGCCAGATAAGCTATGCGGGTCCATATGGATGCCCAGAAATCCAGAAATGACTTGGAGGACTTCTTCCCAAAAAGAGTTTGTCTCCCTCTGGGAGAGCATTCACCCACCCTGTCCATCTTATCAGTGCCCCCTGTGAGAATTGGGGCTGAGGCTCTTCTATTAGGTTCGTCCAGGTCACAATATAAGGTAATCCGTCTGTCTTTTTAACGTTTACCCCGTTGTTATGGGCAACTGCTTTGCTGTCCTTCCAGTGCACGAGGCAGAGTCCTAAAGGGGAGGAAGGAATCTGTCCCATGTTATTGAGTCAGGGGAGGAACGTCCGTAGGATTAGAGCAACGACAAGACACACAAGTATTACACAGACACACAGGGCCCAAAAAAACAAAAAACAGATGCGCTACAGATTAGCAGGTTTGCTCTGTCCCAGAGGACAGAGCCCCCGCTCAGACTCGGTCCTCAGACCGACAGTAGGAGGCCACCAGGGAAATAGATCCGTGATGAGCATGGTACAGATGGGAGCTTCCCTAGCCCCTGGCCCTCCTCAGCTCCCCGGGGTGTCCCCCAGGGCGGCAGCACGTGATCCTCTTAGCACCTCTGCTGATCAAAGTCCTCCGGTCTTTACAGCCCGGGAGGACAGCTGCAAACCAAACCAGAAGTGCGCGTTTCTTACAACAAAAGCACTCAGAACAACTTAGTACACAGAACTAAGACGCTGGCCAGCCCATTCATATACACACACACATTTCAGTGGGGAACCCCTTACCTCCAAGTCGGTTCTCGGGCGTGAGGGGTGGTCTTGCTTCCCGGTTATATAAATCAGCAGAAGAAAACAGCCAGTATTGCAACGGCTGCAAGGGTCTGTGGTTAGGGTCTTCTCCGGGCTCAGGGAGCGGGGGAGGACCTAGAGCTCGGAGGGGGAGGGCGACAGAGGTCTCAGGGGGAAGTCCCCGGCGGCTACAAGTTCCAGCTGCGGGTCCTGTCTGGGGGAGGGGTTCTTGGGGATTTAAAGAACAAGCAATTGAAGTAAAAATAAAGATAATGAGGAAATGGCCCGTCCTCGTTCGCCACCAAAACGAAAGTGTGGCAGACAGCAGGGGCCTGACAGACGGTACTTTCGGACAGATATGGACTGAGTCCGACAGATTCTGATAGGAGGCCACCAAAAAGTGATGGTCCTCCTCACTTCCTGGAGCGTCCCCCAGGGTTGCGGGTTGTAGCCCTATGAGTACGTCTACTGACTACCGTGAGCAATCCTTACGGCCTCGCTGCACACCCGCAGGCTACAGGGACAGAAACGAAAGTACCAAGTACGATACAGGGAACAGTTAGGTTAGTTTTAAGTTCAGACAGATACAAGTAGACACAGAGACAGACATATAGACATATATGGCGCCTTCTTACCTCTGAGAAGATGAATGTGGGTCTGGGGTCTGCCTCAAATCCCGGACGAGCCCCCAAATGTTGGGACCCCTCCTCAAAGGGAGGTACCCCAAGTCTCAAGGACCAGGCAAGACCCAAGAACCAGCACAGACACTTCTCGATGCAATAACAGCAAGAGGTTTATTGCAGGTACCGGTGCACCGGGGCTCAACACGGAGTCCTCGTGCAGGAGGGGTGAAGAGCCCCGGCCCCCTGAAGGGAAGGGCTTATAAAGGGAGTGAGGTGGGAAAAGAGAGTGAGGCGGGAAAAGGACAAAGGGGTTACATCATATCGCGCCCTTTAAAATGATTGGTTCCGAGAGGGCGCACGTCTTGGAAATGATTGGTTCTGAGAAGGCACGCGCGGGAACCTTGTGGGTTGCCATAGGGTGGGGGACCTTGTGGGTTGCCGTAGGGAGGGGGACCTGCCTTAGGAATTTTCCATATAGAGTGGGTCCTGATTGGTCAGATCCACCTGGTGTCTCTTAATTAAGTAACCGCAGGCGGGGTGGGGGTTTCAGGACACAGGGACAGAGTTCATGGAAGGGGCAGTTGGGCCAGGAATCTCTTAGGTGACCAGTAACTTGGCAAAAGAACAAAGCACATCCTAGGCAGCTCATTTTCTCCAGGTTAACTAACTTTGATGGATATCATAAAATGGCAGTTCTTTTTATTTAGCGGAAGCAAGCAAGCAATGTTACAGAAGCTGAATAGAGCAGGTTTAGCAAAAGCAAAAACTCTTAATCTTTTATTCCCCTTTTATTCCCCGAATCTTTCATCAGTAGTTTTCAAAAGTAAGATGATTATTTTGCAAAGACAAAATCTCTGAATGTAACTGAATCAGATCCAAGGAAATATTATCATTATGTCAAATACCTCTTAAATGTATTTTGCCAACGCTGTTGACTGTTACTATATTTTTTAGAAGTAACACAAATTTATTGAAAATCTACATGACACTCCAAAAGAGTTTTAACTTTCAACCTTAGTATCTCTTCTCCCAAATACGTAACCACATCATACAGAGTGTCTAACAGGTGAAACTGTATCTAGGGTAAGGATCGAGCCCAAGATCTCAAAGGGAGGCACAGTGTGAATTTTTCAGGAGCTTCTTTAAAGCTGTGAGTATAAAAGATAGACATTAAAAGTACAAGCCTAAAGCCAAATGGGTCTTTTTTTTATCTTGAGGGAAAGACACATTTAAACCCTCTCCCTGCAGTGAGGAGTGGGTCTGGTCCTCTCCAGGCCCCAGTCAATGGGCCATTTCTAGAAAAATTTGAAATATTTAAGGTGAATAATGCTTTCTTTATCTGATCATGGGGGTGGGTACTGATTCCCCCTTTTGTTTTTGTAATTGTGATTTAAGTGTTTGGTCAACAATAGCTTGCCCTCGAGGGTTGTATGGGATGCCTGTGGAATGTGAGATTTTCCAGGTCTGGAGAAAATCTACAAAAGCCTTGCTTATGAAGCAAGGGCCATTATCTGTTTTAATTTGATCAGGCAGCCCGAGAGTGGCAAAATATTGAAGTATATGACTAATGGCATGTTTAGATTTTTCCCGGCATGTGCCGACGCCCAGCAGGAGCGCAAAAAGGTATGGGCTGAAAGAAAAATATCAGTGAGTCCAGTCACCACAAGAGGGCGGACTTTTCCCCTGCCCCCGCCTGGGTCAGTCCAAGGGAGCCACGTGGCAGTCTCCCAGGAGGTGGACTGCCCGCCAACTCCCAGTAGGGGAGGGCCAGGCACAAGCTGCCAAGAGGGGGGCCATGTATTTTTTTTAATTACCATATTCCGCCCCTGGCTCACAATAGATTTATAACCATCACATATTATACATTGTACTAATTTCAATTTTAAAGGTCCCCACAGTCTTGACCAATTTAAGGTATTGAGACCTATAAAATCAAACATGTTAAACATTTCTAATCTAAAGCTAGTCTTTGTGCCTGTAATTTTAACTTGTTTGAGGTTTTCCAGCTTAAAATCTTAAATCTCAGCCGGGCGTGGTGGTGCACACCTTTAATCCCAGCACTCAGGAGGTGGAGGTAGGAGGATTACCATGAGTTTTAGGCCACCCTGAGACTCCATAGGGAATTCCAGGTCAGCCTGGGCTAGAATGAAACCCTACCTCGAGAAACCAAAACAAAAAAAAAAAAAAAAAAAAAAAAAAAAATCTTAAATCTCTCAGTCCAATATCTCTAGCCAAGTACATCAGTCCATTACAAATTTAACCTTGATTAAACTCTCTGGGCCTGGGCAGCAGGACACAGCCAGCCCTTATGCCAGTAGCCCGGTTCCAACAAAGTTCCCTGTAGTCTGTTTTTCCTCTTAGAAAGCTCATAAGCCAAGCCTCTAAGTTTAATCTTATCTGCACTTAGCATTTTAAGACTCTTATTAGAATAGTCCATCAAATTTGGCTTACCACTCCAGAAGACACCTTCAGTTGTAAGCACCAAGTCCATGCCTATTCCTCCAAAACAAAGGTTCCAAAAGATCAACATCCACATGGTCAGGTTCACCTCAGTCCCCTCCTCGGTCTATATCAGACAGCTTTAGGTTCGCTGAGATAAACTTCCAGACCAGGTACAGTTATGGAGGAAGGGATATTTATTGAAGCTTACAGATCCAGGGGAAGTTCCATAATGGCAGAAAAAGTTGGCCTGCCTTCACAGGCCCAAGCAGAGAAAGAGAGAGAGAGAGAAGCACAAGCCTTCAGAAATACAAAAGTCACAGATGCAGCTTGCCAGCAAATCGAGAGTGAAAGGAAAGAGAAAAGGAACGAAGAGATGTTGACAAACAAGTACAGGTAATAGAAGCAAAGTTGAGCGCATTAAATATAAAGACTACCTCATAACTTATGGGGGTACGCTCACCCGCATATGTACACCAATTGACCTCAACAAATATCTCTCAGGGGGCACTAGTCTGCCAGACTCCAAGAGCCCCACGTTGGGCGCCAGATGCCAGGCTCTGCCGGCGGGGCAGGTAGTGCTGAGGGAAGGACCAGGCCCGCTGGTTCCTCCTGAGGGGTTGAGGAGATGAGCGTCCGACGACTCAGACCTCTCCTGGCCACTGGAGAAAAACCACACTGAGTTGGGAGTCTTGTCGAAGCAGGAACTCGATTTATTGCTATGAACAGTTGCCTATATAATGTTGGGGACGAGGGCGTGGATTTTAGGATGGTGGGGAAAGGTAAGGGCCAATAGTAAACTGTGACTATTGAGATGATAATTCTAAATCCCATGCTGAAGTAGCAGGCAAGAAGCCATTAGGCATCTTGCTGAGTCATGTCTGGCCAGAGGCAGATCACCAAACTTTAGCTAGGCTCAGGAAGTTCCACTAGGCCTCACATCTGGGCCTTTCAGAGGCCAACAACCTGGGCTACAAATGATTCTTTGGGACTTCTCATTCTCAGCATTACTAGTAAACTCAGTTTCATACTTTGTGTGGATAATTTGTCCTGCAAACTCTAGGAACCTAGCAGCAAGAACACAGACTTCTTATGTTCTGAGTGATCACAGGTTGGTTTTCCACCTGACATCTCCCAGGAGAGATCCTTTCCAACCTGAATCTCACAGGACTGAACCACTTCCCACCTAACATCTGACAGGAGAGATCCACCTTTTATCTGATATCTGACAGAATATATCTACTTTCCACCTTGACATCTGATAGGAGAGAGACACTTTCCATTTGACATTTGACCGGCTTCCCACTTGACATTTGAATGGGGAGATCTGTTTCCCACCTGATGTCTGCTGGGGGAGACCCGCTTCCCTCCTGACATCTGAAAAGCCTGGCCTGCACATGCACAGTAAATGTGCTGTTAGCCAGTGAGTGACACAGGCTTATGACACAGGCACCCACTGTTTAACAGAGATGCTTGGCAACCTTGCTCAGGCCAACTGCTCTGGTAGTTGTCAGATGCTCAACCACACCTCCTCTGTGGAGAGGCCATGGATGAAGACTCTCTTGTATTTCATGTGGGAAACAGGCCTGAAAGGCCAGTAGGCTCCACAATGAATAAAATAAACAAAAATTTCCCAACTACTTTATAAAGTCAATCTCCATGGAATCTCTTTTTATTAGACTTCCTACAAAAAAACCACCACTATAAAAATTATAAGAAAAGCCATCAGTTAGGAAAAGCAGGAAAGTCCATCAAGCTGGTGAAACTAATCTCAGAAAGCTGCAGTCCAAATGACACCAACTGAAAGGAAGGGTAACAGGGCATCAGAGACAATGGAGAGTGAGGGGCAGTGAGGGAGGTGGCCAATGTGGGAGAAGTGCTACCTTCAGGAAGTGCCTGAGGGGAAGGAGAGGAGAAGGGAGGGCCTGACTGCTTTCCAACTGCAGGAGCCTCAGCACCTTCTTGAGACCAGCACACCTGGGAGGGTTCTGGAGTCCATGTCTTCTTTTTGAGCAGCAACAAATTGTAATGTTTTTACAATATTTTATCTGCTTTCCGTGTCACATTGCATACACACAGCATTCTATATTCAATGTACACACTTTAAGTCATGCTATATACATTGAAGAAGAGTACAAATGCATATGAGAGAAATAATCCAAGAGTGCACCATCCTCCTGACTAAACGATTTTCACATAAAATTCAGCCCATATTTTATATCAGTGCTCATCCAGTTATATCTATTTTGTACTGAGGCAACTTTCCAGTAAACTGAAGTGGGAAGTTGGGTCCATCCCTGCTGAACCTATTGCTGGCCCCTCCCACTCCTCATTCCTCCTAATCTTCACTTTTCCCCAAATACTTCACATTAGTTTAGTCAGGATAATGTTCACGTCTAAATTTCCCAAATTCTCTTTGCTTCCCACACATGAGAGTCCCCTTGATAACGAGTCCATTACCACCACAAGGTTGTTTATCATGCCTTAATGTTCTCCAAGGGCTTGGTTGATTTCTATTTCTTCAGTGCTTTCACACTCCCCAAACCACAAACTCATCTAGCCTTTCCATCCTTTTTGTCCCAGCTTCAGGCAGAGTTCAGGCCACTTCCTGTGCTAAAGCTTCCTGTGCAGAATTGCTGATTCCTAGTGCTGTGTTACTATTTATGGTCATATCCATTCCCGTCAGTGTTGTCATCCTGGGAGCAAAGCATGGCTCAGGCTCACTGTCCTGCCAGCAACAGCCGTTAATAGCCAGTGCTAGGGCAGGCAGTGCACAGTGCACTCTGAGGATGATGCTAGTTTTGCCCAGGTGGCACTGATTTTTTTTTTTTAATTATTGGTTAGGAATGCCTAGTTTTATTCACAGTACCATGACTTTCATACTGTCTTTTTATTTCTAACTGATTTTATTGATAAAAGAAGTATTTTGTCTTAATTCCACACATTCTCCTCAGAAGTTTGAGTGTTTAAAAAATTATTGGTAATTTTAAAATAAAAATATACTGTAATTTAATTGTGTTCCCCTAGCATTATCCTCTTTTTTCCTCTCTCCTCAGCCCCTATTCCACTGAAGACCCTGTTCTTTCAGGGTAGTCCTTCCCATTTTGTTGGCTCATCCTTTTGTCTTCCTACTTCCTCCATATCAAAACCTTTATAGCTCAGTACAGTGTAAGTCCAGTGGGGAAATCAGTATGCAGTCATGAATGCACCAGTTGGTTCATGTCAGAAGGACAGCGTCACACAGTACCCTTCTCAACCTTGGCTCTTACATTCTTTCTGCTTCCTCTTCTTTAATGTACCCTGAGCCTTGGAGGACTTGTTAGAAGTCTTCTTGCATGCAGAGCTCTTGCAGAGGAAGTGGCCCATTGTACATGAGTGCTAGGCTCACCTCTAACCAGAAAAACTTTTCTACGTAGATGGAAGTAGATACTGAGAAGATTCAAAACTCATCAAAGTAGACAATCATCATCTTGACTTCTGATTTAACACATGCTTAGTTTTGGTCATAGTCCCACATGTACTTGTACTTTTTATTTTACTTAGCTCTGATATCTACAAGAAATGCATATAAAAGCTCTCACAAAAGTTTATAATTAAAAACTACTCTGGGCAAACGTGGGTATGATTCTTGCATAGAGAATTTCTGGCTATCATCAAATTTCCTGCATTGCATTAACATACCACATTTCCTTTTGAAATGTAAAGTAGTTTTTATTTATGCTCATAGATTTCATTATTTATATTTTCTTACAAGTGTATTCTTTTACTACAAGGATTTGTTACACATGTCTAATAAATTCAGATTTACTATCATTTAAACTGAAGTTGTGTCCCTGTGAAAATAAAATATACCAAATATATATGATTATAGACATTATGGTTTACTTTGTAGAAGTTTTCTACGAATTTTCTATCCCCAAATATACTTATCTATTACCATGTTCTGTTTATTCACCAGACATAAACTGAGTACCTATTGTGTAGCCTGAACATTCTACTCTCCTTAAAAACTTCATACTTTTTTTTTTATAGTTCAGCAAGCTTAGGAATTTTTAAAAAGAACCCTTTAGGCTCCTCGAAATGGATAATATTTAAAACATCTGCAAAGTAGATACAATCACATTACCATTACTTCACTGAAAATTCTGTTTAAGTAGTAATAACAGTAATTAGAATAAGAAATATTGAACTGTCAAGAGAAAAAAAAAACTTAGTTTGTGGGCTAGAGAGATGGCTTAGTGGTTAACCATTTGCCTGTGAAGCCTAAGGACCCCAGTTCGAGGCTTTATTCCCCAGGACCCACGTTAGCCAGATGCACAAGGGGGTGCATACATCTGGAGTTCGTTTTCAGTTGCTGGAGGTCCTGGAGTGCCAATTCTCTCTCTTCTCTCTATTTGCCTCTCTCTCTGTCTGTCATTCTCAAATAAATAAATAAAAACAAAACAAAATTTAAAAAACTTAGTTTGTATAGCTAGTATTAGTAATAGCAGTAGACCATGTAAACAGTGTTGAGTTGTAACGGGACACAGCTGTCTTAAATAATTTGCATAGATTCCTCTTGAAGCACAAGAAAGGTTTCCTATGAGATAATGACTTTTTAAAAAAATTACTTTTGTTAGTTTTGGATATACTTAGCATGTAAACAACACACGTTGGGTCATTTTTTTTTTTCTAAGTAGAATTCCATCATGTAGATATTGGTTATCCATTTGTCCAATCATGTACACCTGGGTTGATTTCAGTTCTTCACTATTATGAATTGAGCAGCTATAAACATGGTTGAGCAATCTCTCTGAACTGAGATGTAGAGCTTTAAGGGCAAATGCCCAGTAAAGGAATAACAGGGTCTGTTGGTAACTGTATATTCATCCTTTTCAGGAGTCTCCATATTGCTTTCCATAGTGGTTGTACCACCTTACATTCCCACAAACAGTGAATGACTGTTTCTATTTCTCCACTTTCTTGCCAATATTTGTTTTCATTTGATTTTTTAATGTTTGCTATCCTTTCTGGGGTAATGTGGAATCTCATAGTTGTTTTAATTTGGATTTCCCTGATGTATAGGGATGCTGAATATTTTCTTAAGTGTGTGGTTGCCATTTGTATTTCTTCCTCTGAGAACTCCCTATTCAGTTCTCTGCCCCATTTTGTGAGTGGGTTGTTTGATTTTTTGTTGTTGTTTGAGTTCTCTGTACATTCTAGATATTAGGCCTCTGTCAGTTGTATAGCTGACAAAAAATTTCTCCCGTTCTGTGGGTAATCTATTGGCTTTGCTTGTCGGTGCAAAAACTTTTCAGCTTAATGAGATCCTATTGGTTAACTGATTAAGTTCCTGAACTACTAGGATTTTGTTCAGGAAGTCTTTGCCCACTCCTATATCATGGAGAGATCCTCGTATTTTTTCTTCTAGTAGTAGAAGAGTTTCAGGTCTTATATTGAGGTTTTTATTCCATTTGGACTTGATTTATGTGCATAGAGAGATATATGGGACTAGTTTCATTTCTTTGCAGATCGTTATCCACTTTGTCCAACACCATTTGTTCAGGATGCTGTCTTTTCTCTACTCTATGTTATTGGGGCCTTTATTGACGATCAAGTAGCTGTAGTTACTTGACTCTGTCTTCAACTCAGTTCCATTGGTCTACATTCCTGTTTTTATGTGAGTACCATGGTGTTTCTGTTACTATGGCTTTAGATCAGGAACAATGAGGCTTCCAGAGGTGTTTCTTTTGCTGAGGATATGTTTAGATATCTGAGATCTGCTGCAATTCCATATGAATTTTGAGATCATTTTTTCTATCTCTGTGAAGAATTATGCTGGGATTTTTGTTGTTATTGCACTAAATTTGTATATTGGTTTTGGTAGCATTGCCATTTTCACAATTTTGATTCTGCCTATCCAGGAGCATAGAAGGTCTTTCCATCTTTTCTAGTCATCTCAAGTTCTTTCTTGAGTTTTTTGTTTGTTTGTTTGTTTGTTTGTTTTCATTATATATGTCTTTCACATCTTTGGTTAGTGTTATTCCATTATTTTGTTTTTGTTGTTACTGAAAATGAGACAGTGTAGCTAAATTTCTCTGTATCTTTATCCTTTGCATATAGAACGGCGACTGATTTTTTGTGTGTTGATTTTGTATCCTGCTACTTTGCTGAAGTAATTAATCACCTTTAGGTGTTTTGAGATGGAGACTTTCAGGTCACTTATGTATAGGATCATGTCATTTGCAAATAGGGCTAATTAGTTCTTCCTTTCTAATTTGAATCCCTTTTATTTCTTCCTCCTGTCTTATAGCTTGAGCTAGGACTTCTAGTACTATGTTGAAAAGCAGTTGTGAGACTGGGCACCCTGTCTTGTTACCAATCTCAGTGGGAACTCCTTGAGTCTTTCTCCACTAAGTATTATTTGGGCTTTAGGTACTTTATATATAGCCTTTATTATGTTGAGATATAACCCGTCCATACATATTGTCTCCAATGCTTTGATCATGAAGAGATGTTATATTTTGTTGAACGCCTTTTCTAAATCTATTGAAGTGATGATGTATTTTTTGTGGTTAAGTTTATTTATGTGATATACTATGTTGACAGATTTCCAAATGAAAAATCCTTATATTCCTGGAATAAACCCTAATTAATCAATGTGGATAATGCTTTTGATACGTTGTTGAATTCAGTTTGCAAGGATTTTGTTCAGGATCTTTCTGTCTAAGTTCATATAGGCCTGTAGTTTTCTTTTCTTGCATCTCTGTCTGCTTTGGCAATAGGGTGAGGCTAGCTTCATAAAAGGAGTTGGGCAGCTTTTCCTGTTCTCCAATTATATGGAAAAGTTTGAGGAAAATTGTTTTCAGTTCTTACATGAAGATTTTATCCTGTACTCTTCTTTGTGGGATGATTTTTGATTACCTTTTCAATTAAGATGGAAGTGATATGTTGGTTTAGGAGGCTATTCTCCCTGAGCTTAGATTTGGTAGTTGGTATTTGTCTAGGAATTCATCCACTTCTTACAAAATATCCAGATTTGTGGATTAGAGGTTTTAGAAATAAGTCCTGATGGTTCTTCCAATTTTACTTATGTCTCTTGTGACCACCCCTTTTCCATTTCTAATTTTGTTAATTTGAAGCATCTTTTTTTTTTTTTTTCTTTTGCTTGATCAAATTGGCCAGGGGTTTATCAATCTTCTTTATTTTTTCAAAGAACCAGCTTTTTGTTTCATCAATTTTCTATGTTTCCAATTAATTTCTGCTCTGATCTTGATTATTTCTTTCTATCTGAAGCATTTGGGATTGGATTCTTGTCTTTCCAATGCCTTTAGATAGATGGTTAAGTTACTGATTTGGGATCTCTCTGTTTTTGTTATGAAGGCATTTAGTGCTATGAATTTCGTCTAAGGACTGTCTTTCATTCTATTTCCTTGAGCCTATTTTAGTGCATTTTGCCTGTGCAAAGGGTACCCATGTTGTCCAAGGACCAGTGTGTTTCAGTTTAACTTCTTGATCTAGATATTAAAATATGTCTAATGCATTCATAACATCCTAAAACTCCTGGTTGCTGGTGTGAAAGGGTTGGAGCTGTGGCAGCAAAGATAATACCCACGACCTCAAGGACCTTCTTTGTAGATAGGAGCAGTCATGGGACTCCAAATAATAATTGTTGTGTTAGAAGCAACATGAATTTGAAATAAGTCTGGGGAGCGGACTGCTATTAGTATGGTAACACTAGGCAGAGAAGGGACATTTCAATTGGAAGGAACATCACTCATGAAAAGAATGAAATGGTGAACAAGAAGAAACTGTTTTGTACTCTCCATTTTATCCTGTTTTTATTTATAACATGTTTTATAGTATATATAGTTCAGTTGAGGAATAGATGGTTTTTTGAATTGTAAATCAATTTTCTTTTGCTTACAGCATGGGATAACATCCATTTTGCTGGTTCTAAAAAAGAGAAGAGCAGATATGTCACAGTTATTAATTAATAAGGGAGCAAACATATTCTGTTGACAATTTGAGAACATTTAATCATTTAATTTTTTAAAACAAGTTTATTTTGGAGTGGCAATAGCACTCAAGTCAGAATGATTAAATTGCCATGAATAAGAGGATTAACTTATAAGGATATAGTGACAAATAACACTATAAGCCATCAGGCTTGTCAGTCAGGAAAGAAAAGTATGACATGAAGTGAGTAATGTGAAGAATAGTACACAACATCTTCGTATACCCTGACTGCTGTTCACTTCTGTGAGGTGACTTTGCTGCTCATATGATCTCATACTTGCTAAATGGGTTTCATTTTTGTTTTATCTGCTCTGAAAATATCCACTCTTAGCTGAAGTTTTATTCCTAATGAAATATTGAATCATTTTTTTTTAGCATTCCCATCTCTTTCTTATATACTTTTCCTTTTGAAATGCTATGTTATGTACACATAACTGAGATCACTCACTGGCCATAGTGCTGGCCTCACAAGTGTGAGGACCTCAGTTTGATACCAGGCCCACATAAAATGGCTAGCATCTCAATGCAGTCCTAGAATCCCAGTGTTGGGAAGAAAGAGACAGGAGGATACCTGGGGTGGCTGGACAGCCAAGTCTCACCTCATTGTTGAATTCCAGGCTAACAACAGACCCTGCCTCTAAGAGGTCCATTGTAATTTTAAGGAAAACACCTGAGGCAGTGCTCTGGCAGTAATATACAACCAAACACAAATATCCACATACATACACTGTGACAAGTACATGCATTAAAAAAGTACAAATAAAAATTGAACATCATAATATGTTTGCCATCCTTGTTTGTATGTATGTATGTGTAGTATTGTGTGGTATATATGTAGTGTGTAGTGTATGCACGTGTATGTGCCCATGCTGCAATTCTTCAGGCAGACATGATATTAAATTAATGTAATATATCCAAGTAGTAGTTACCTTCATTTATCCAAGTGCCTAATAGTGAAGCTATCTATCTGCCACTTCAGAAACAGGTTAAAATAAGTGGTAACGTCTGACTCAGCAGACATAATGAAACTCCTTCTACAAAAAGATATTAATGAGCTGGTGAGATGGTTTAGCAATGAAGGTGTTTGCCTATGAAGTCTAAGACTCATGTTTGACTCTCTAGGTCCCACATAAGCCACATGCAAAGTGAGGTAAGCATACAAGGACACACATGTGCACAAGGGGGCACAAACTTCTGGAATTCTGTGGCAGTGGATGGAAGCCCTGGTGTGCCAATTCTCTCTCTCTCTACCTCTCTCTCTCTCTCTCACACACACACACACTGCCAGTCAGTTGGGCTTCCTTACTGAAAATGGTATTAACATTCAGAATAAAGATGATTTGGATGTGCTGTATTTTATTATGCTGTTAAAGGCCGATGTAATGTGTGTCTGTGTTAATGTGTTAGTAAACATTAAACTGTAGTTCCAAATAATCACATTTAATTTGTACAGCAAGTAGGTACTTTAGGGTTAGCCATACATAGTCCACTGTGTCAGGCATGAACGAAGCAAAATGGGCACTATAATATAATGGGCAGTGTTTGAGGGATTTTTAATATCAGGACTTTATTTGTCAATGTTGAAGACTGAACCCAGTTTGCCAAATGTGCCAAGCAGTCCTTCTATCATAGTAATACAAATTCAGCTCAGGAATTTTAAGAACGTCAACCCTATAGATCGCAGAAATTTATATTGCCTTTTACACGTAACTTCATCAAGTAAGGTACATGCCCTGTCAAGTATTTGATTTTCTAAGGATTTTTAAATGTTTTGTTTACATTCAGTAAATTATACCCAGAAAATTTATTTCCAAGCCATGTATCCTATTTAAACATTAAAACTATGGCACCCAACAGAAGTATTTTAAGTATTTAAGTATTTATCATTATGAGAATTTGTTTATTTTTACTAGTCAAAAGTCATCTTGTCTATTTGGTGTGGAATAGAGGTGTTATGTCCTCTTATGATATATGCATACAAGTAAGGAAGTATCTTGCCTGAGAATGTGCATGCTCCAGGTTTATGTGCTCAGTTTACAGGGTTAGTAGACAGACAAAGGGAAAATATTCGCTTGAACTGGAGACTATACAGAGTGGTTATGAACTAGTCTGAATTTTAAATATTCTCCTTTACCTTATGTACAATTGCTTTTAAAATTTATTTTATTTTATGGATTTGAAAGAGAGAAAAGGGCAGATATAGAGACAAGGGGTGTGCCATGGTCTTCAGCTGCTGCAAACCAACTACAGATGCATGAACCACCTTGTGTGTCCTGAGGAATCAAACTTCAGTCATTTGGCTTTGCAGCCAGGTTCCTTGACTGCTAAGTTGTCTCTCTGGCCCTTAAAGAAGTCTTCTATAAAAGACATGTGTAAATCATAATTTTATCTTCTACTGCTTTTACTTCATTTTTATCTGCTTCATCTGCAGCCCTACATAAGTTACTGTATCCTTGGAGGAAGCACTCAGAGATCACCTACAAAATTTTATATAAAATACAGGTATATAATGTGCCTCAATGTTATGAAAACCATATGTGAATTTTACATTTTAAAAGCAACTGTGGGCTGTAGAGATGACTTAACAGTTAAGGCATTTACCTACAAAGCTAAAGGACCCAGGTTCAATTCCCCAGAACCAACATAAGCCAGATGCATAAAGTGTCTCATACATTTGGAGTTTGATTTCAGTGGCCAAAGGCCTTGGTTTGCTCATTCTCTCTTGGTCTATCTGCCACTTTCTCTCTGTTAAAAAATAAAATATAAAAGGAGTCTTTTTAAGACATGAGTAACAGTGGGGAATTTTCTTTTTAATGGATATTAATGAAGGAATGAAGTGGAATGCCAAATGTTTCTATGTGTTACCAACCTTCAGTTGCAGGTGAAACTGAGAGTCACTAAATGAGCTGTCATGATTACCATGTGCAGATGTTCTTATATGCAAGAACCACAATAAGGAAAAGTAACTGAGAAAAGGAAATAATGAGTGAGAAAGGGTGAATAGAGTGAAAGAAGGAAAACAAAAAACTCAAATGCATATTTTTGATGGTTAGAAAACCATGTAAGTTTCTAGAAAAAGGTCCAAGATGGAGAGATGTGGAAGAAGACTTCCCAGAGAAGTTCCCTCTGAATTTTTTTTAAAAAAATATTTATTTTATTTATTTATTTTAGAGCAACAGACAGACACAGAGAGAAAGAGGCAGGTAGATAGAGAATGGGTTCACCAGGGCCTACAGCCACTGCAAAGAAACTCTAGATGCATGCGCCATCTTGTGCATTTGGCTTA
Organism: Dipus sagitta; assembly: GCA_036346955.1. Taxonomy (NCBI): domain Eukaryota; kingdom Metazoa; phylum Chordata; class Mammalia; order Rodentia; family Dipodidae; genus Dipus; species Dipus sagitta. The sequence goes on along the minus strand of CM070791.1, from coordinate 6,267,373 downwards.
CATGGGTACTGGGGAATTGAGTCTTGAACAAAGGTCCTTAGGCTTCACAGGCAAGCACTTAACCGCTAAACCATCTCTTCAGCCCCTCCCTCTGAAAATTCACAGAAGTGTGGGGAGGGTGTTCACATAGACAACATGATTCTTGAGCTATGCACTTGCAGTAGTTATCAGGCAATGACAATGCCTCCAACACCCTCTGAGTAGCTAAATCCTATTTCCTTTTTGAGTAATAACAGATAAAAATGGCTCTTTGGGTCATCAGTTCTGACAAACAACAATTCACTTCTGAGAATGTTTCTGGAGAGGATGGAAAGACAAATAGTGAAAGAGACAGCAACCCTAAGTGTGGACTGGCAGATGGCTCAGCAGGGAAAGGAGCTTGCTTGCAAGGCCTGCCATCCCTCCCTCCTATGACTCACTCTCAGGCGAGATGCACAAACTGCTGCATCTTTGGATTCCTTTGCAGTGACAAGAGGCCCTGGTGGTAGCATTTTCTTAATCTCTCTTTCTATATTAAATGAATTAAAACTTAAAGTTTTCATGTGCTTTTTTTAGAGGGGTTGGGCAAGACAGAAGAAAGCCACACCAGGGCCAATAGCATCTGTAAATGAATTCCACAGGCAGGCACAATTTTGTGTACTTGATTTTATGTGGGCACTGGGGAATTGAACCTGGGCTTTGCAATGAAGTGCCTTCAACTACTGAGCTTTCTTCCCAGTGACATAGAACCCTCCTTTCAAAACATATTATAGGTGTGAGGCAATAAACCCCATAGGAAGGAATTCTGTATGGAAATAATCCATAAAATCCATGTAAATACTGAAACCACCAATATGGAGATTGGTTTTTTAAAGAAGAGGAAAAGAAGCAACTTTTAATTAAGAGAAGAGTCAGAAAAGGAATTATGATATACAGAAACTAGTCATGAGGAAACTTCAGGGATCCCACTTTAGATGGCTTCAGTGAGCTTATACTTAAGCAAAGATATATTTCATTTATATTGTCCTCCAGATGTGTAAAACACCTGCAAACATTCCAACTAATGATTTTGTAAGCTGAGAATGAGAATTAATTCCATTTTAACAACTTTTCCCTGCATGGGAGTATTGTATGATGTATGCAGGTGTGTATCTGGGTTCATATATGTAAGGACACAGGCATATGGACAGGCACATGGATCATAGAGGTCAGTGTTGAATGGTTTTCCCACTCACTTTGCATGCTGTGTTTTGAGACAGGAATCTGACTGTGCCTGTAGCTCAGTGATTTGGCTGCTTGTATTATCTATTTCCAGCATCACAATGCTAGGGTTAAATGCCTGTGCCATTCTACCTATCTTTTGTGTGGGTGCTGAGACTCTGAACTCATGTCCTTATGTTTGTGAGGCCAGGCATTTACCACACAATCCATCTGTCTCACTGGCCCCTATTATGATTTTTACAAGGAAGTATATTCTTAGTGTTGTATTTAGAAGGAAATTATGATGTTTTCTTTTGCTTTCTGGAACAAGTACAGAAATATACTCATGCAAACGTAATAACTTTATCCTGAATTATTATGTATGCATCATGTGACATATGAAGCAAATAAGTGTCCTGCTACAAAACCCATCCAGGCTGCCATAGAAGAGAAGGTACCTGTTTCAGGTGATGCACAAGAAATGACTGAGGCACAAGAATTGGTAAAGTTTGCCTTTATAAATCACTTTGAACAGAAGTACAGTAAAGTTTAAAATGATAGCTGTCATCCCATGCCCAATTCTGATTACTTCCAACCAAACATTATGGTCAAGGGTTGATGTATAAAATGCAGATAGCACAGTTGGGATGTGTAATATAAAATGCTAATAGCCAACACACAATAATATTTTCTGTCATGTAACGTTCATGCTAGGCATTTCTAATTTAATGTTTCAGTACCCAAACCAAACATTATAGAGTATCAGTACTTGAGGATTTATGAAGTTCAACTGTAGAACTCATGTCATCTTTCCTAAGAGTATAAAGTGCTTCTGGAAAGTTTGAGTCTAATGGAGCACGACTGTAATTCTCCACCCACTGAAACAAGCTACAGATTCATTTATAACTTTTTTGTTGTTGTTGTTGTTCTTATTTATTTAAGGTAGGGTCTCTTGCCAACGCTGAGCTGGGACTCACTCTGTAGACCCCTGCTGTCCTCAAACTACCAGAAATTCTCTTATCTTAGTCTTCCAAGTGTTGTGATTAAAGTCTGCACCACCTTGGCTGGCTGTTTCTCTTTCGGGGAGTGGGTCAGGGAGGGTCTCACTGTAGGCCAGGATGACTTGTAACTTATTCTGTAGC
>CM070791.1:6207960-6264952 GCA_036346955.1 Dipus sagitta | reverse complement strand
TCTTAGGAACCTCCACACTGATTTCCACAATGGCTGGACCAGATTGCATTCCCACCAACAGTGTAGAAGGGTTCCTCTTTTCCCACAACACCACCAGCATTTATGATCAGTTGTTTTCATGATGGTAGCCAATCTGACAGGAGTGAGATGGAATCTCAAGGTAGTTTTAATCTGCATTTCCCTGATGACTAGGGATGTAGAACATTTTTTTTAGATGCTTATACACCATCCATATCTCTTCATTTGAGAACTCTCTATTTAGCTCCATGGCCCATTTTTTTTTAATTCACTTGTTTGTTTTCTTATTATTTAAGTTTTTGAGTTCTTTGTATATCCTAGATATTAATCCTCTATCAGATATATAGCTGGGAAAGATTTTTTCCCATTCTGTAGGTTGCCTCTTTGCTTTATTCACAGTATCCTTTGCAGTACAAAATCTTTATAATTTCATGAGGTCCCAGTGGTTAATCTGTGGTTTTATTGCCTGAGCAATTGGGGTTGTATTCAGAAAGTCTTTGCCCAGACCAATATGTTGAATGGTTTTCCCTACTTTTTCCACTAGCAGTTTTAGAGTTTCCAGTCTGATGTTAAGGTCTTTAATCCATTTGGACTTAATTCTTGTGCATGGAGAGAGAGAAGATTCTATTTTCATCCTTCAACAGATACATATCCAGTTTTCCCAACACCATTTGCTGAAGAGGCTGTCTTTTCTCCAATGAGTATTTTTGGCATTTGTATCGAATATCAGGTGGCTGTAGCTACCTGGACTTACAACTGGGTCCTCTATTCTGTTCCTTTGACCTACATGTCTGCTTTTGTGCCAGTACCATGCTGTTTTTGTTACTATGCCTCTATAGTATAGGTCAAAATCAGGTATAGTGATACTACCAGCCTTATTTTTGCTGCTCAGTATTATTTTAGATATTCAAGGTTCCTTGTGATTCCAAATGAATTTGTGGATTGTTTTTTCTAATTCCATGAAGAATGCCTTTGGAATTTTGATGATGATTTCACTACGTGTAGATTGCTTTTGCTAAGATTGCCATTTTCGCAATATTGATTCTTCCAATCCAGGAACAAGGGATGTTTTTCCACTTCCTAGTGTCTTCTGCAATTTTTCGCATGAGCGTTTTATACTTTTCATTGTAGAGATCCTTTACTTCCTTGATTAGGTTTATTCCATGGTACTTTATTTTCTTTGTTGCAATTGTGAATGGGAGTGATTCTCTGATTTCATCCTCTGTGTTTGGTGTTAGCATATAGGGATGCTACTGATTTCTGTGTATTTATTTTGTATCCTGCTACATGGCTGTAGGTTTTTTTCAGCTCTATCAGTTTGCTAGTAGAGTCTTTAGGATATATAAAGATATATAGAATCATGTCATCTGCAAATAATGATAACTTGATCTCTTCCTTTCCAATTTGTCTCCCTTTTATGTGCATCTCTTGCATTATTGCTATGGCTAAGACTTCCAGTACTATATTAAATAAACGTGGGGACAGTGGACACCCTTGTCTTGTTCCTGATTTTAGTGGAAAAGCTTCCAGTTTTTCCCCATTTAGTAATATGTTGGCTGTTAATTTGTCATAAATATCCTTTGTTATATTGAGATATGTTCCTTGTATTCCCAGTCTCTGTAGGACTTTTATCATCAAGGGATGTTGGATTTTGTCAAACGTTTTTTCTGCGTCTAATGAGGTGATCATGTGATTTTTGTCCTTCAATCCATTTATATAATGTACTAGAAATTTTTGATTTGCGTATATTGAACCATCCCTGCATCTCTGGGATAAAGTCTAGTTGGTCAGGGTTAATGGTCTTTCTGATATATTCTCGTATACTCTTTGCCAATATGTTGTTGAGAATTTTTGCATCTATGTTCATGAGGGAGATTTGTCAGTAATTTTCTTTTCTTGTTCTATCTTTGCCTGGTTTTGGTATTAGGGTGATGCTGGCTTCATAGAAGGACTTTGGTAGAATTCCTTCTTTTTCTATTTTATGGAAAAGCTTAAGAAGCAATGGTGTTAGCTCTTCCCTGAAGGTCTGGTGAAATTCACCAGTGAATCCATCTGGCCTGGACTTTTCTTATTTGGGAGATTTTGATAACTGCTCAGATCTGCATGCCTGTTATAGGTCTACTTAAGTGATTAATCTCATCTTGATTTAATTTAGGTAGGTCATATAAATCAAGGAAATCATCCATTTCTTTCAGATTTTCATACTTTGTGGAGTATATGCTTTCATAGTATGTCCCTTTGATTTTTTGAATTTCTCTGGCATCTGTTATGATGTTATCTTCTTCATCTCCAATTTTATTAATTTGTGTCTCTTCTCTCTTATTTTGGTCATATTTGCTAAGGGTTCATCAATCTTGTTTATCCTGTCAATGAACCAACTCTTTGTTTCATTGATTCTTTGGATTGCTTTTTTACTTTCTATTTCATTACTTTCTGCCTTAATCTTTATTATTTCTTCCCATCTACTGATTTTTGGTTTGCCATGTCCTTCTTTTTCCAAGGCTTCAAGATGAAGCATTAGGTCATTTACTTGCAACCTTTCTAATTTCTTAATAAGGGCTCTTAGAGTTATAAATTTACCTCTTAGGACTGCCTTCATTGTGTCCCAGAGATTTTGGTATGTTGTGTTCTCATTATCATTTGGCTCTATAAATTTTTTGATTTCTTTCTTGATTTCTTCATTGACCCACTCATCATGTAGTAGTGTATTATTTAGTTCCCATGATTTTGTGTATGCTCTATAGCTTTTCTTGCTATTGATTTGTAGTTTGATTACATTGTGGTGAGATAGAATGCAAGGAATTATTTCAATTTTCCTGTATTTGTTAAGATTTGCTTTGTGTCTTAATATATGGTCTTTTTTAGAGAACATTCCATGTGCTGCTGAAAAGAATGTATATTCTGCAGCATTTGGATGAAATGTCCTGTATATATCTGTTAGGTCCATTCCTTCTATGCCCTCATTTATTCCAGATGCCTCTTTGCTTATTTTTTCACGGAATGACCTGTCAATTGATGAGAGTGAGGTGTTGAAGTCACCCACTATCACTGTGTTTGGTGTTATCTGTGACCTTAGTTCTAATAGCGTTTGTTTGATGAATTTGGGATCCCCATGTTAGGTGCATGTATGTTTAGGATTGTAATGTTCTCCTGTTGGAGGGTGCATTTAATCAATATAAAGTGGCCTTCCTTATCTTTCTTAACTAGTGTTGGACTAAAGTCTACTTTGTCAGATATTAGGATAGCAACCCCTGCTTGTTTTCTAGGTCCATATGCTTGAAACACTGTTTTCCAACCTTTCACCCTACGATAGTATCCATCCTTTGTAGAAAGGTGGGTTTCTTGGAGGCAACAAATTGGAGGAAACCTGCTTTATAACCCAGTCTGCAAACCTACGTCTTTTGGTTGGGGCATTGAGGCTGTTGATATTAAGAGATGTTATTAAAAGGTGTGTATTCATTTTTGCCATTTTTTGTAGTTCTTCCAGTTTTAACTTTGGTCTCTTGTGTTAACTAGTATTTGAGTATTGTTTGTTTGTTTGTTTTTTTTCCCAGTTCCTTATATGTGTTCTTTTCCTTTTCTTCAGCATATAAGATTCTTTCAAGTATTTTCTGTAGAGCTGGTTTTGTCTTCAAATACTACTTTAGCCTGGTTTTGTCGTGGAATGTCCTTATTTCTCCGTCTATTTGAATGGATAGCTTTGTAGGATAAAATATCCTTGCTTGACAGTAGTTATCTTTAAGAACTTGGCATACATCACTCCACACCCTTCTGGCTTTGAAAGTTTGTGTTGAGTAATCTGCTGTAATCCTGATAGGCTTGCCTTTGTAGGTAACTTCATTTTTCTCTCTGTCTGCTTTCAATATTTTTTCTTTGGTTTGTATGTTTGGTGGTTTGATTATAATATGGCAAGGAGAGTTTCTTTCCAGGTTTTGTCTGGCTGGTGTTCTAAACTATTCCTGTATCTGCACTGGTACCTCTTTCACAATTTTGGGGATTTTTTTTTCTATGATTTTGTTGAAGACGCCAACTATGCCTTGGCAGTGGAATTCTTCTCCTACTGTGTCCTGAAATCTTATGTTTGATCTTTTCATAGTGTCCTTAATATCTTGAAATTCCCACTCATACTTTTCTATTAGTTTGTCTTTCTCTTTGTTGGACTGTATTAGACCTGCCATCTGGTCTTCTAGCTTAGAGATTCTGTCCTCTCCTTCATCTGTTCTACTGGTAAGATTTTCTACAGAGTTTTTTATTTCATTAACTGTGTTCTTTATTTCTAGTTATTCTAACTGTTTGTTATTTATTATTTTTATTTCCTTATTTATGTCTAGTATTGACCTCTTTATTTCATTAAATTGGTGTCCTGTGTCTTCTTTGCTTCCTTTGATTTCTTCTTTGAGTTCCTTGAACATATTTATAATCATTCTTTTGAAATCTTTCTCAGGCATTTCCTCTAACTCGTTCTCATTGGAGTTCATTTCTGAAGCATTAATACTTTTTGGTGTATTTATATTGTCTTGATTTTTGGTGTTTCTTGTGTTATAATGTATATGTTTTTGCATCTTGGATTATTTAATAATTGGTTTTTCCAGTTAGCTGGGTATTATGAGATGTATCAATCAATCTGATGCTATATATCTTCAGGGTAGGAGCGTAAGGAACTAGGTGTGGCTCCGAAGACTCTCAGAGTATCTACAAAAGTGACTCTAGGTTTTGGGTGTGCCTGCTATGAGAGTATTCAAGTAGGCTAAGTGGAACAAAATACAGGCAGATTCTAAATTTTAACTAACCAATGTACACTTTCAATGAAAAATAGCGCAGAGTGTTTATCCAAGAGTAGGTATTATGACAACCAGATCATCTGTCTGTCCCTGAGACTGTGGTGCCTCACCCATTCTCTTAATCCTGACAACAAGGCGGTTAAGATTTCTGGTCTGTAGAGGGTTCCAAGTCAGCTTGTAACCAGGTGAGACCCTTCCATAATGTATAACAGAGGAGTAAACAGAGCCACTGTAATTCAAGAAGCAACAAATAACAAGCCCAAAATACAGCTTATTTAAGAGTGGCAAATTTGACCATCCATTCAATTTAACACATAATTTATCCTGATCTGGAAGGTGCAATTAGCACTTCTGGTTCAGGCATATATAGCAGGTTTATTAGGCAGCTACTGACCTGGTGTAATCCCAGTTACCTTTTGGGATGATTTTGGTCTCAGCTGCACTCTTGATTGGGTCCCTCTCTGGTGCTTTGGCAGTTCAAGTAGGCGTGGCCAGGTCCCTGGACCACTGCTCTGTTCCAGAGGGCCGGGCACTTGTGGTCAGGAAGGGGAGGGAGCCGATGCTGCTCTAGTTTGCCCGCTGTTCCACATGTTCTTCTACCTTGTGATCTGCTCCTCCGTTGTTCACTGCTGTTCGCCCTTCATGTTTCTTGAGTTTGTGGAGAGCTCTGGTGTGAGTGGAAAATCCCCTCACCTGGCTTTTCCTGCAGCTCAAGCCAAGCCTGGCAGCTTGCTGGCGCAGCGCCGCCATGGTCTCGTGCACATATCTGCCCCACCGGAGCAGCTTCTGCCAGCCCGTGCATGCTCTGGATGCTCTGGATCTCTTCTACTTCTCCACTGCTGTTTCAATTTCCTATATACCTCATTTTTTAGTAAAAGTGTGTATTTTGCTTTTTTTTTTATTTTTTGGCTTTTTCCTTCCTAGGCTGCTTTGGCGTGGTTCCTACACTGCCATCTTAACCAGAAGTATCGGGCTGAAGATTTGAGCCTTGGCTAGTAGGCTTTGCAAGCATGTGCCTTTAACCACTGAGCAATCTCCCTAGCCCCTTCATCATGAGGCTTCTTTAGTATAATTGTCTTTCTCTACAAGCATGTGGTGTTCCATAGTGCAGTGACAGTACAGTTTGGTCCTTTTACCTTGTGTGCTATGGCAACAATAGCAGTTTTACCCACTCTAGGTTTTGAAAATTTTTCATAATCTCTTTTTCACCACTCATTGTCCCCATTATAGTTTTATGGCCTATACAAATATCACGAAACATCCACACATGTACACAGGTACAAAGAATAAAAGCTAGGATCCATATATGGGCAAGCATATGCAATGTTAGTTCTTTGAATATGAGTTACATCACCTTACATGAAAAGTTCCAGATCAACATATTTTTCTGTCATCTTGTTAACTTTATCTATTTTTAGTTTTTACATTTCTCTTTCTTAAAATCTCAGTTTTAATCATAGGCAAATAATCTTCAAAACCACATCATCAAAGTAAGTATACACATAATAATAATTCCAACACTCAAGAGGCTAAGGAAGAGATTAGCATGTTCAAGGGCACTCTGGGGTACATAGTAAGACCTTGTCTTTAAATAAATGTGAAAACCAAAGTAGATGTACCAACAATAGTAAGCATGTAAAAGTATTATCTGTCAACAACATAATAGGAGTGGGGGAATCATAGCATCAAACCAGAAGAGAGACTAGTTGGAAAGAAGAAATTCAGTGAACATTGTATTTGGGAGGGGGAAAAGGAGAGTATTGGGGTGGATTATGGTCATGGTCCATTGTTTATATTTATGGAAGTTGTTAATAAAAAGTTAAAACATTAGTTGTTTTTAAACAAATACATAGAAACACTGCTGCATGGTCACTAGCACAGTTAAAATGTGAAAGATTGATATTGAGGACTTGCTTGGATATGTAGTAGTCTATCTTCCCATATACTGGGGGGAGTGCAAAATGGTGAAGCCAGTTTGGAAAAGTTTACAGTTCACTGAAACATGAACTTAGTTTGTGACCCAGAACTTACATTTATAGGTGTTCATGCAGATATGCAAGCCCCCGCCCCCACAAGTGTATCTCCACACTAACACCCAGAAGTGTTTTGTTTATAGCATATTCCTAGATGCTGCAAACAGGACACAACACAAATGTCCATGAACCTGGTTGACCACCTCTTGGTCCCAGGTCCTTTGCTGTTCTGTTCTCAGGGGAAGGCCAGACAAGAACCAGCCAGGGTCTCTGGGTCTAAATGAGAACTTGGGCAGTAAAAGAGCAAGCTCCTTATACAGGTATCAATGTGGATAACTCTTTTAAAAAATCACTTTTATGTCTTTTATTTTTATTTATTTATTGACAACTGCCATAATTATAGACAATAAACCATGGTAATTCCCTACACCCCACTTTCCCCTTTCCAACTCCACTTTCCATCATATCCCTTCCACCTCTCAATTAGCCTCTCTTTTATTTCAATATCATCATCTTTTCCTATTATGATGGTCTTTTGTAGGTAGTGTTAGGCACTATGAGGTCATGGATATTTAGGCAATTTTGTGTCTGAAAGAGTGCGTTGTAGGGTGTGCTACCCTTCTTTGGGCTGTTATATTCTTTCTGCTACTGTTTCCAGAATTGACCTTGATCAGGGGAAGTATTAATTGAGATATTTTAGTGTTGAGCACTCCTCTCTACCTTTGGAATCATCCTAGAGGTCACTGCCATCTGAAAAGAGAAGCTTCTCTCACCAAAAGTGAAAGTGGGAGGAGAAGTAGCTTAGTGATTAAGGCACTTGCCTGCAAAGCATAAGGACCCAGGTTCAATTCTCCAGATCCCATATGTACTGGTTTGAATAGAATAGATGGAGCCCAATATATTTCAGTTATTTATTTGTTTGTAGTTTGCACCTGCAGCCACCTGGCTGGAGTCAGTGCCATCATGTGGATCTTAAGGTGTGGTGGTGGGTTTCAGATTTCAATCTAAAGATATGCAAGGTGTGCCTAGCTGGAGTTCCTGAAGTGTGCTGTCGCTTTTGAATTTTAGGCTTGTACTTCTCTCTCTGTGCTTGGTCCTGTGAAGGCAGGCCAGCTTTCTCTGCCATTATGGAACTTCCCTTGGATCTGTAAGGTTCAATAAATATCCCTTCCTCAATAACTGTGCCTGGTCTGAAAGTTCATCTCAGTGACTGAACCTGTCTGTTACAGAACTTGCTACCGAGGAGTGGGCTGAGATGTACCTGGCCATGTGCATGTTGATCTTTTGGAACCTTTGTTTTGGAGGAATAGGCATGGACTTGGTGCTTGCAACTGAAGATGTCTTCTGGAGTGGTTAGCCAAGTTTTATGGACTATTCTGATGAGAGTCTGAGAATGCTAAGTGCAGACGGCATTGAACTTCGAGGCTTGGTTTATGAGCTTTCTAAGGGGAAGAAAGGCTGCAGAGGACTTTGTTGGAACTGGGCTACTGGCATAAGGGCTGGCTGCATCCTGCTGCCCAGGCCCAGAGAGTTTGATCAAGGTTAAATTTGTAATGGACTGATGTGCTTGGCTGAAGATATTGGACTGAGAGATTTAAGATTTTAAGCTGGAAATTCTCAAGCAAGTTAAAATTACAGGCACTGAGGCTTGTTTTAGGTTACTGAATCTGCTACTGTCAAACACATTAGCAATCTTAAGGAACATGGTCCAATTGTTTTACCATGGAAAGGATGCCTGAGGAAAGGCAATCATAGCAATTGAAACACTTTTGGAAAGAGTTGACTGGAGCAGGAACCTGCTTCTCAAGGCTATGATTTGTTTCATCCCTGAAGTAAGAATATGGCTGTGTCCTACACAACGGGTACTGGTTTCAGAAGCATGAAAGAAGCATGGAGTGGTTGTGAATTTCACATGCTTCCAGGAGCTGCTGCTGAGATGCAGCATGAGTTAGGGACTGATGCCCTGATAGGCTGAAAGAGCCATTGGAAAATGTGAGGAGTGGTCATGAATTGCACATGGTTACAGGAGCTGCTGAGACACGGCAGGAGGCAGGGCATGATGCCCTGATAGGCTGAAAGAGCCTTTGGAAGATGGGCCATGGTTTGCATGAAGACCTGAAGGTGTTTTGTATATACCAGGACTGTGCAAGGGCTACCATAGAGCGCATTGTTGGCCTGGGATGGAAGTGTTCCATAGCTACTCTGCCCAGCTGGAGGGGCAGAATTGGAAAGTCTGGAGACTGTTAGTCTCTGGATATATTGAACTTGAACTGCAGAAGTTTGATGTTTGATGGTGGTTGAGTTTGCATTGTTTTAGTCTCTCCTTGCTATGCATTATACCAGTTGAAAATGTTTATTCTGTGCCTCTATATGTTTGAAATGTTTAACTTGTTTGATTTTACAGGTCTTAATATCTTAAATTGGTCAAGACTGTGTGGACATTTGAAATTGAACTGAGTACAATTTACAATGTGTGATGGTTATAAATCTACTGGGGACAAGGGGTGGAATATAGTGGTTTGAATAGAATAGATGGAGCCCAATATATTTCAGTTATTTATTTGTTTGTAGTTTGCACCTGCAGCCACCTGGCTGGAGTCAGTGCCTTTGTGTGGATCTTAAGGTGTGGTGGTGGGTTTCAGATTTCAATCTAAAGATATGCAAAGTGTGCCTAGCTGGAGTTCCTGAAGTGTGCCGTTGCTTTTGACTTTTAGGCTTGTGCTTCTCTCTCTGTGTTTGGTCCTGTGAAGGCAGGCCAGCTTTCTCTGCCATTATGGAACTTCCCTTGGATCTGTAAGGTTCAATAAATATCCCTTCCTCAATAACTGTGCCTGGTCTGAAAGTTCATCTCAGCGAACCTGAACCTGTCTGCTACACCATACAAGCCAGATACACTAGATGGCACATGCATTTGGAGTTCATTTGCAGTGGCTAGAGGTCCCGGTATGCCCATTCTATCTCTCTGTGTCTCTCTCTATAATGAATACATTAAAAGAAAATATTCAAAAAAGTGAGAGTAGCATTAACATAAAGGTCTAAACAAGAAGATTTTACCAGGAAGTTTGGTGAGTATAGTATATACATTTAGTCAGGTACCAGCAGGTGTTACCCCCCTAGACCTCATGACTTTCCCTGTCATAGGTTTTCAATATCAGGCATGCTCCCTCCCATGGAGCAGGCCTCCAGTCCAAGTACAGAGTGGTTGGTTACCCCCTTAACAGACATGCCACTATTGCACCTGTTTGCTCATTTGACCTGCCTAGCCAAATGTAAATCTTGGATTGTCCACTGTAGTTTACTTCCAGTGGTGACTTCTCTGTCTCCCATGGAGCTGCATGTAGCATAGGTATTCACAGCTTTATGTCAGCTGGTCTACATGGAGGACGATTTCAGCTCTGCTCCAACAGGATGTCTCAGTGAATTTGCAGCCCAAGCATGTGGCATCTTCAGCAGTAAGATCTCACCATCAATTTCTGGTGGGAAACTAAGGTCTTTGGCAATGGGCTGTAATTTTTTTGTGGGGGGGGGGGCATACGTTTCCTTTCCTGACACTGAAATTTTTCTAGTAACACTCTATGATTTCTGGGTGTGCCATTGTCCCAAAAGTTAGGTTTCCATATGACTTATTCATACCCTTTAAGATTTTGATTAACTGTCCTCCCCTTTCCTTTACTCAGTTATTTCACTTGACAGCAATTAGGTCTTTCCATTGCTCATTTAACTATTCTTCTACTTACATATGTACAATACCATCCCCTTAAGTCTTCCTCTCCTCCCTCTTTTATATCCTCTTACTAGCTAAAGTCCTGTGCTACTGAATTTTATTGCAACTCACATACAAGTCCAAACATTTCTAGCTTAAGGACCCAGATTCAATTTCCCATTACCCATGTAATCCAGATGCACAAGGTAGTGCATGCTTCTGGAGTTTGTAGCAGTGCCTACAGGCCCTGGCCAGACCGTCCTCTATACATCTGCTTCTTTCTCTCTCAAAGGAAATAAAATATTTCAAATTAACCAACCTGGTATAGATTATAAAGCTAAGCATCAGCCAATGAAATGATACCCAGGGCTCCTTTTCACTTGTGGTTAAAAGGTAGGTGGTCTTCCAGCTTGATATGCTAGCTTACACCAGATTTTTGGTGTGTACATATTGTTCTGTGCAGAAGTAAAGTTTGCCTTGACAAACCACCTTCATTTGAGTGTTGGTTTCCCAATTTGTGACCCAGTAAGTGCCTCTAGTACTCATAACACTATACGTTGGAATATATATGTGACTATGATGGACTTGGGGCAGAAAAAAAAAAAATATGCCATTTTTTGGCATTGTGGTTTGGTTTAAGTTTTCAGTTAGAAGGTAACTGCAAGTAACCTCACATTTGCAAGATTTGTTTATAGATCATGAAAATTGGTGGTGGATAATCCTGGAGGAGGTGTGTTGTTGGTATTGTACTTAGGGCTATAATAGACAGTTCCAACTTGAGAAACTTGCCTCAATCTCCTGGTGCTGTTTTCCACCATATGCTTACAAGAAGCTGACATTCAGCCTCTCTGCTACTATCTTTTCCCAACTATCAAGAACCTTCCCTTCAATACTGTCATCTAAAATCAATCCTTTCTTGCCACAATCTGCTCTTAGTCTGATGCTTGATTCAAGAATTGAGAAGGTCACTACAACACAAACTTTGTGCCTGTTGGGCATAGCCAGGCACAGACTAGAGCCTTCCTTCACAGGAGATGGGCCTGAGCTGCCACGTATGGCTAAGGATGACTGGGCTATAGGAGGCCATTCCCTCTCCAAGCCAAGCACACCTGAACTTAGGCTTGCTTATACCCTGTGACTTTTGGCCAGCTGCCTAGGAAACTCCTTATCAGCCTGCAGCCTTCACATATCCCATGCCCCTGTGATCCACTTCCTGCCACTATGTAGATCACCTGACTCTCTCCCTATGTGCTGCACCTGACTCTCTCCCTGCATGCTGGAATGAACATCCCTAGGCATTGGCAAGCAGCCTTTAAACCCAGCAATCCCCTTCAGACCCTCTTCCTGCTCTCAACAACTTAAACCCATTTCCCTCTCAATAAACCTAGCTGTTCACTGAGACTGCCTCCTGAAAGTGGTTCTTTCTGCATGCACCTGGCCAGTCCCAAGACCATGCTCTCCATGGTTGCCTGGAGGACCCAGCGACCCACAGCTGGTGCCTGAACAAGTACCCTCCAAGATGGGCCAGGATAGGTGAGTGTTCTCCCAGAGGGACTGGGTGATATTGGCCCATGTTTCCTTCCTCCACATTTTTGTGCACTGGCAGGTTTCTCTTTTCCCTCCTTATTTTCAGTTCATGCCATCACAAGGGAGCAGACACAACAAACTGGTAACTGTTGTCTCTTGGCCAAAGCCATTCTTTGGCATTGAATAAAGGCCAGCTGTCCTCTGCTGGACCCTGACAGCCCATTGGGTGTTGGCAAAGTTCTCCTATCTACTTCTCTCCAACATAAAAAGCCAGTAACACATTGACCTCTTAAAAGCCTGTAGGGCAGGTCACCGGCCTCTTACACTTGTGGACAGGCTTATGTCTGGACAATTGGGGAATCCCCCAAAGTGCTATTCAGCCCTCAGGGATGTTGCCCTCTGGTCTTGGCATTTCCACTACTTTTCTGTCATGAATGATATTGCCTTCCCACCAAAACGAATCACAGATTTGTAGATTAATGGCTGTCCTGAAAGTTAGGGAAATTAAGCTCTCCCAGAGGCCGGCTGCCTCCTTTGGGAGGAAGTCCTCACAGTCACCCCTTGAATGATTTCTGTGGACCCATGTGACCCAGTCATGTGGACATGCATAGCTTATCTGGCTAGGAAATGAAAAGCTCAGGAATAAAATTTCCCCTCATTCCCTTGTCATCTCCTTTCAAGTTTCTCTGCTATGCAAGCACTCCAAAGCAGCTCAGGACTAGCAGCAGGCTCACGCATGCTGAGACAATGGCACATTGGCCCATGAAGGCACAACCTTCCCCTCACTGCTGCCAGTCCCAGGGACACCCTCCCTTCCCTGCAGTCCCTGGTGGTCCTGGGGGCCTCCTCCCTTCCCAGGTCTCCCCTTCTTTCTTTGCTCTTCTGAAGCTGGACTCGGTGAGAGCCTGGGAGCAGGGCAGGGCTGATCCAAAGGTGCTGAGCCATGCAGTCTCCTGCCCCGCCCAGGCACAACTTGTAGTGCCATCATCACGAAGCAGCAGATAATGAAGAAAAAATAAAGGTCACATTTATATAAAGCCTATGGTGAAATGAAGTTTTACGTAAACAATGCCATTTGCTATGTGATATCATAGATATAGTCACTGAGTTTATGTTCTAGGTTAACATCAACTTACATAGAGGATTATTGAAAACAACCAAATTTTCTCTGAGATGGCCACTTATGGCTGGTCTCAAGACCCTGCTCTCCATGGTTGCCTGGATGATCCAGGGACCCACAGGTGTTGGCAAGTTGTTGCTGTGGGAAACATGACTGTGTGGCTTTGGGTATTTTGGAACTGATTTGCAGAAGGAATTTGTAATATTGGTCCAAAAGATGCCATGCATGCCATGCAGCATTTTCAACACAGTTTGATGGACTATTCTGTTCAGAGTTTAGAGATCTGAACGTAATAAGACCTATGAACTCTGAGGTTTGGTTTATGATAAGAATTAAGAGCTTTGTCTGGACTGGAGTAGAAGAAATTTATGTGAAAATCTAAGTGAACTTTTTCTGTGTCTTAACAACTTGTGCAGAGCTGTATTTAGAAATAGACAGCTGTGAGGAGAAGGAGGTGGCACAGAAAGAAATAACCATTTCATCCTAGAGAGAGGTCCTATTGAGCTGCAATTGCTTGAAAATTGCTTGAGAAACCAACATTGGGAATGAGCCAGCTGCTCTTTATTGGAACATCAGAAAGAATGCTGTCTCTTTTAAAAGTCAGGGTGCCTGCATACTTAAGGAGTGTCTTGCTGTTCAAATTCATCTTTATTCCCAACAAATTTACAACTTTCATAGCCCATCCAGTACTATGAAGCATATCAACTACAAGAATGAAATCATCATTGGATTTCCTGGATTTTTTGAAATGGCCCCTAAGTAATGTGGAGCCCTAAATGTAGGCCATTGGGGCCATGACATAGATAAACAATTAGTTGCATTAGAAACCACAGGATTCTATTGGTATCCCATGATTGAAAGAAAATTAGCTTGGGAAATTGAGGCCTTGGGATAGAGTGTTCCCCAGACTGTGAGCAGCCCAGCTATAGACAGAACTGGAATGCCATGAACTTCATCACTGGTTACACATGTCAGAATTGGAGTTACTAATTGTTCAGAGATTCTAGGTTGAATAATGCAGATTGCCCATTTAAAATATTTTACAAGAGTTTATTAAGATTGTTGTTTGAAGGATGGTTCAAAAGATTGCCTACTATGTATGACCCAGAGTTATCTGAGTTCCTGTTGATTAAAGAATACACTATTGTATACTAATAGATGAATTTCATTATCTAATCACTTTATAGAGCCATATAAGTTTCATATTTAAATGCTGAGTAATAATGGGGTAAATACTACCTTTTAAAATCTTCTTTATTTGTAACTGCCCCAAATATGTCCAGTGTACCATGATAAAAATCCTCTCCCACCACCCTCTATTTTCTTCCTCCAAATTCCAATCTACACTGATTCCCTTTTCTGTCCAATTAGTCTCTCTTCTATCTTAATGCCATTTATTTCCCACTTATTTTGCAGGTTTTGTGCAGATAGCATCAGCCACTTTGAGGTTATTAATGTCAAGAACAATTTTTGTCTAGAATTTTGGCACTTACAATTCTTTATTTTTTGGATTTTAGATGTAGGGTCTCACTCTAGTCCAAGCTAGCCTTAAATTCACTATGTATTCTCAGCATTCCCTGCAAATGATGGTGAGCCTTCTACATTTGCCTCCCTAGTTTGGGGATTAAAGGCATGTGCCATCATGCCCAGCTCTCACAATTCTTCATCCACCTCTTGCACAATGGTTCCTGAGCCTTGGAGTATGTGTTAGTGATGTCTCATTTAGTACTGAACATTCTACTGTCAATTATCAGCAATTTGTTGTTTCTTGAATCTACCCAGTGGTAACCGCCATATGAAAAAGGAGGCATGAACATATTTAGAGGGCAGGTTGGTAGGAATAATATACCAAATTAATAATACAAGAGAAGTAGTTCTACTAGAATTATGCCCTGCTGTGGTGGTATGATTCAAGTGTCTCCTACAAACTTAGGTGTTCTGAATGCTTGTGTCCCCAGCTGCTGGAAATTTGACAATCGAAGCCTCCTGGAGGCACTGTATTGTTATAGCCACCTTTCCCTTGCCAGTGTTTGGTAGACTGTCCTGTTACTGTTTTGCATCTGATGTTTCCAGGAGGTGATGTTCACCCTCTGCTATTATATTATTTTTGCCTGCCACTTTGGAGCTTCACCTCAAGTCTGTAAGCCAAAATAAAGCCCCCATTCCACACAAGCTGCACTTGGTTGGCTGTTTTTTTTTTTTTGCCACCAATGTAAAAGCAACAGCAACATCTCCCCAGCTAGAGGCTTTTTATTAAGTATTCAATACCAAGCAGAAATTCCCTCTTATGGAGAAGGCCTCAAATCTAATGAGAGAACATTTGGTCTCCTCCATAATGGACATAGTACAATTGATACATTTGACCTGGTTGACCACCAATAAAACTTGCATGGTCACCACAGGGTAACACCATTGATTACTTTTCTCTCCCAACAGGTTACTTAGCTCTTCTTAGTACATTGATAGCCAGATAACTGGGAGGAGGCTTCCATCTTTGCTGCAGCTTCATTTCCCAGAGTCCTGCATCTCACACATGTGGAGTCTTTAGTAATAGAATCTTGCCACCTGGTTCTGAAGGATAACTAAGGGTCTTGGCAATGCTTGAGGTATTCTCTGACATCAGTGGATTTTATGGCTAACAATCCATGGAAAAAAAACCTGCCCTGGCCCTGAATTTTTCTAATAACAATGTATTTGTTCTGGGTACAACAATATGTATCTCTGAAGTGCTTATGATTAAACTCTATTTTAACATATAAATTACTAGCTATGAAAGAAATAGGCTTAATTACTATTTAGCTCTTAGTAAACCACTAAGTTTCAAGAGAAGAGAAAAAATTCCTACTTTATTATTACTATTTGTAACATACATGTGAGCCAAGATGTTTCAGATTGTGTGTGTTCATTGGATTGGAGTTGCATGGCATAGTGGCATGCACAGTGCAGTGTGCTTGTATGGATTCCCAACATATATTGCAATGAAGTTGACTGATGCAACATGGTATATTGGTGGCAAAACACCTTTAATTTATTGCTTATAATATATTTGATTTTGACTTAATATTTGGTTATTGCTTGCACAGAATCCTTTCAGTTTTGCCATATTTATCATGACCCCAACATTGATCATCAGACTCCATATGGAGTCAAAATCCTCAACTTTATTAAGAGCTTCTATTCCACTATTAGTTTTAAGAATTGAACCCATGGCCTTGTATCTTCTGGGCAGGCAGTACATCGCAACGTTACAATACAAGCCCTAATATATGCCTTTCCATTCCATTGCATTTTCATTAAAAAAAATCATAATCTTACACCAGGCATGCTGTCACAAGCCTTTAATCCCAGGATTTGGGAGGCTGAGAAAGGAGGATTGCTGTGATTTAGAAGCAACCCTGAGATTACATAGTGAATTTCAGGTCAGCCTGGGCTACAATAAAACCCTAAGTCAAACAAACAAAACAAACAAACAGCAACAACAAAACTTATTTTCTTGAATTACTACAGCAATATACGGGAATGTTAGTCTGGAGTCTTTTTTCCATGATACAGCATATAAACTTTGTGCTTATTGAATAAGTCCCTACCAAGATACACATAGAAGCATGAAGTCCAATTTACTAGACCCTATTTTGTAATCTTGGGTTGAAGAGAAATATCTCATTATACTGGTGTCAGTTATATAACTGGTGTCATTTGAAGATGTAGCTGTGGACTTCACCTGGCAAGAGTGGCAGCACCTGGATGCTGTTCAGCAAAACCTCTACAGAGATGTGATGCTGGAGAACTACAGAAGCCTGATGTTCTTGGGTGAGCTAAACCCTTGTACATTTCTGAGTAGCAGTTCCTTTCTTTTTGGTTGATAAGTATAGTTATTATTATTAACATTAGTATTGTTTTGATATTTTACTCTTAAACTGACATACTTAATGGAACATATTATATAGAACAGAGTGGATTTACAGTACACACATATAATGACAAGAGTCTGTCAGATTGGGCAATAGTTGTATGGGGAACACTCAAAAATTCTAGTAGCTATTTTGAAATACTAATGTAATTGTTGCTAGAAGCATGTAACTTACTTCTGTGCTATACAACATAAGAAATTATTTCTTCCAAGTGCACCAAGTTAATTCTAACTATGCTCATTCTATCCCTTATCTTCTACTCATTTTCCACATTGTAATTACTTGTTATATTTTCTACCTCTATCATGTAAACTTGGACTTGTAAGTATAATGAGAACATGCAGGAATTTTGTTTCTGTGTTGGTCATATTTCATTTATATCCCATGAATTTTTGTGGGGAACTGAAATCACATCTATTCACTCCAATTATAGAGGGATGTGATAGCCCAAAGGAAAAATTATAAATTCCCCTTTCTGAGTGAGATTATAGGGTTGCTTAGAAACCAAATTCTTCTATGATACTCATTTTTACTGTAATAAAACGAAAACCTGAACTTGTTTTAATTGTGTATTTACACATTACCAATTGGAATATCAATTGAGAAATTTATAGCATTTTTTCTGGTTGTTTAGTGTTGATTGTCTATTTCCATTATCATAGACTTA
Organism: Dipus sagitta; assembly: GCA_036346955.1. NCBI lineage: Eukaryota > Metazoa > Chordata > Mammalia > Rodentia > Dipodidae > Dipus > Dipus sagitta. The sequence continues at coordinate 6,247,252 of CM070791.1, read as the reverse complement.
TGTAAGTGTTGCAGTGTTCTTGATTTCTTCGATATGACTGTTGAAAATCTCTTGGAGGTCAGTAGAGCTGCTTTGATTTAAGATGATGACAGTCAATTCACAACCAGAGGAAATAGCTTTATTACTTTACATAATACCCCACAATTATCTTCATACCACTATTGTTAATGTTTTCTTTTTATTTGGAGACTGGATCTCACTCTACCCTAGGGTATCCTGGAATTCACTCTGTCACCAAGTATGTCCTCAAAATCTTAGTGATTTTCCTACCTCAGGTACCCAATTGTTTGTGATGAAGGAGTGTGCCACCACACCTGGATCAATTTCTCCTTAGAATCATCTTTTAATATGTATATATCCATTTGTCCTCCAGACAAGGACATTTTTCTAGTCTCCCTGTGATTTGTATGGACTTTGTTTATTGTACTGATCATATATCTTAGGCTAAGATTTTACTTTTTTTTTCTTTATGCTTTGAATTGAACTTAGCAGTTTATACATCCTGGAAAAGCGTTTTTCCACTAAGATATTTTTTATCACTAAGACTTGAAGAGTGATGGATAAGTACATTGAGGCCCTCCATTATATATAACACTACTTGTTGCATTGTAGTCCTGTGTTGATTTACGGAAATTTTTATTTTTCTTTAAATTTATTTGTGTGTGTGTGTGTGTGTGTGTGTGTGTGTGTACAGGCATTCATGTGCTTTACTCAGTGGCCCTCTTCAAATTATTTTTATTTCATTTGTTTTACTCTAGAACATGGTCATTTTATGCATTCACTTACTTAAGGGCAATTTTTATAAATCCTGAGTCCATTCTTTCCTAATATTCCTTGTGATTTCTTCATTTTCCTAAGGTATTTTTAAATAATAATGCAAGTTTTGGCTCAGCTTTAACAATTTAGTTATGAATCCTCTTTTTTTTAATCTTTATTTATTTATTTGAGAGGGAGAGAGAGAGGATAAGGCAGATAGACAGAATCAGTGTGCCAGGGCTTTCAGCCACTGCAAACAAATTCCAGATGCATGCACTACCTTGGTCATCTGGCTTATGCAGGAATATTTGCCTAAGGAGACATTGAAAATATTTCCCTCATGTGACTTTGAACAGCATGTATTAGTGATAAATGGAAATAAGAGAAAGTGGTCATAGAAAAGTAAAACAGGGGCTGCAGAGATGCCTTAGCAGTTAAGGCACTTGTCTGCAAAGCCAAAAGAACTAGGTTTGAATGTCTCCTTAGGCAAATATTCCTGCTAATGAACACTGGGTCTATAAACTTTCTCTAAGCTAGCTTTGCAGTTCACCTAATAGAGATAGGGTGTAGAAATGCAGCTTTTATCTTACAGAATTCCACCTAATATAACATATTGACACAATTTGTACATCATTTCCCAACGACAGGGAACTGTATGACCAAACCACATTTGGTCTTCAAGTTGGAGCATGGATTTGCACCATGGAGTGTATTAGAAGGCTCAATTCAGAGGCTTCCAGGCAAGTACATGCATAATGTGTAACACAGGTCAGTGAGCTGAGCACTTATCAGGAACTGTCATGATAAGTGTTATTACTGTGAATCACACACCTTTTATGACATGGAGAAATTTCTTCTTTTTCTGATATTGAAGAATGCTTTCTTATGCATTCCAAAATTTAATTCCCTGTTTAGGTAGTCTGGGAAAATGTGTGTTAGATATTGTACTATGTTGTTAAGTGACCATTTTCTTCTGTATGTTTGACTGTATTAATGTCATTAGTCACTTTCACTGCTGTGACAAAATCCTTAGAAGAAACACCTTAAGGAATAAAAATATTTATTCAAGTATACAATTCTATAATGGTGGTATTGCTTACAATATTGACACAAAGAAAGTATTTATTTTAACATAATTATATTTACTACTACCTGTGAAATTTAGAAGTAACTGAAAAAAGGCAGCATCAGAGATTCCATGATAAGAAATTAGAATACATCTGTGAAATATGCATGAGAATGTAGGTTCAAAATTATATTAGCTTTGTGAAATATAGGAAGTTTGTCAGGGATTTATAAATAAGCATTTGGGATATTGAAGAAAGAAAATCTAAGTGACGATACCAATAAAACTTAGAAATCATACATTCTCATGTTCTAGATGAAAATAAAATGTAAAGCCACAGGTACATCAACCCAGACAGTACAAAGAGCTTTTGTGTCAAGAGTGGTATCTGTAGGGTTATTAGAAATATGTATCTCTTGCAGGTGTTAATTCTAGAGATTCAGATCAGTATGGCTGTCACTCGCTCTATAACAGCAGACTCACATGAAAGAAATGCTAGAATTAACCATTTGAAATTTTTGAAACCTGAAACATGAGTAATCCAGGCAGTCTTTACACAGTAAATATTTATGTGTGGGAGATTTACACAAGAAGAAATACTCAATCTGACAATCAAATGGAGAATTGCTGATCAAGTTTTGCATTAGAGAACCAAAGGAGGAAAGTTTTGGTGTTCTCACCCTTTATGGTGAAGAGTCAACCATATTGCTTATTGATGTTCAAAGTATAGGGAATGTTAAGCCTATATTAATTATGTTGTTTGGCCTTTAGACATTCATTATAATGTCACATGTTTAGTTGTAAAATGACTTGAAATTATAAAACAGGGTCAATTATATGGGTGGATCCTTCCCCTTGCCACATGTACTTGATTCTTGCTTGGGTACATAAATCCCTGAATTGAACTAAGTTTCCTTGTTTCTGGATTTTTACTGTCTGATAAACAATGGAGAGGCCTTGTATTTTTGCCTGTATGTCAATCGGAAGGTTTTCTAGTAGCTTTTTGTATGAAAATACAATTTTATTTGCCTGTACACCTGCAGTTGACCTTACTTATGAGTCCATCCATCAGTGCATATATACCACCAACATCAACAATTGCCCCGGCCAGCAGGGAGTTAAACAAGGACCCGAGGGGAAATTAGCCTGGATGAGAGACAAGACAGACACAAAGAAGGAGACCAAGTCTAGAGTCTGATCAAGGTCTCAAATTTATTCAGGCAAGCACAAGCTTATATAGAGAAATAAAACTTTCTCAACAATGCCTATGTGCCTAAAGTCTGCTCCACCAAGGCCATCAATGCCTCTGTGTCTGATGTCTGTATTACCAAGGCTGTACGATAAGACCTCTGTGCCAGGAGATCCAAGACCAGCTGCAGTTCCCACTGTCAAAGAGCAGCTACAGCTTCCAACATCTCCCCCTTCTTTATTTATTAAAAGAAGCAACTGTGCCTGTCTTAGGTTGTCAGAGGCAGAAGAACATCCTTACCCGTCATTGGACAAACGTATTATCCTTCAATATGTGCCCTGTCTTAGGTTGGATGCCTCCTCCCCCGATCTTACCTGTCTCTGGCTACCAACCAGACAAAATTCAGGGAGAATTAGGATAAAGTCTTAGGAAGCCAAGGACGTGTTCTATAGTGCATAGCTCAGAGCTCTCTGTGAACATTCACAATAGACTTCATTAGACACTTGAAGAAAATAGGCAATAGGCATAAGAGAAGCAGATGGCAAACTCCCACAGCTGCAAAGCTGCCTATCCAGGAACTAAGAGAGTCCCAATGAGGTAACACAGACTTAATTGCAGCAAGTAAATCATTAGCAGCCTTAGTGGCATCAAAATCAAGATGACTGTTCTGTATAGCTAAAATTTCTGAATGTAAATTAACCAAATCTAATGAAATGTTATCATGGTGCCAAATTCCTTCTAAGTGCATTTTGACTTTTACCCAATCTTCATAACTAGCATTGTAAATTTTTAGAAGTGTTGCAGATCCATTGGTAATCTGCATGGCATTCCAATCGAGCTCTAATCTTCATATCTTGAATTCGCTCTCCTAAATAAGTCACTACATCAAACTAAGCATCTATTTTTTCTTCTAACTTCTTATCTATGGATACTTGAATTACAAATGCAACAGAAACATTTTTAGCTAGATTATTAACAAAGTGTGCAGTATGAACTTCTTGTGTAAGAGCAACAGCAGCAGTAGTAATAGAAGCTAATAATGTAATAAATGGAGCAATCCCAGCAATAATTAAACCTACAATTCTCTTTTGTCTACTTAAACTATTTTTGAACCTCCTCTAGAATTTGAATACTCTTGTCAGAATACCAAAGCTTTGAAAGATTAACAGGAACCATAACAAATGCAGGTTGTTTGACAATCATTACAGTTCTAGGATCATGAGAAATACAATTGGACAGACTACAATTATCACAGGTAACATTAAACATTCCTTCAGACCTGTGATACCAACTAATATTTATATTTCCTAACATCAGGGCATAAGGTGGTGTAACACAGGTCATAACAGTTCCCTTCGAAAGACTATTTGAATTATTGCTGGCAGATGTAACCTTGATACCTCCCATAGCAGCAGCAATTTTCCACATGTAAGTTTGCTGATGTCCATTGTCTGACCACCACAATCCTGAGGACAGTCCAGTAGCCCTACCATTAACCCATTCAGTTTTACTCTCTATAGAGCCTGCTGATCCTGACCAATCCTTAACATATCTAGTAGATCCAGAAACATTATACCTGATAAATTTTTTCCCTACACATTTGCTCCAATGTATAGATTTATTGAACTAAGGTGTATTTCCTTCACAAGGAATGAAGTCCTCTGGTGGACTATCCCCTGTAACTTGATTTCCATAGGGAAGCCAAATAGAAATTCTGCTTGTTTGAACCTGCTTTATCTTCTTTGTACCTTGTACATGCTCTTGTACATGCTTTACAGTAATGTTTCTTTCCTTTATTTCAAAACATCCCACTATGCTAGCCTTAGAAAAGCATAGTGGAATACCTAGACCATGCCCTGAATATGAACTCATAATTATTTCATGTAATTCTATATTTTTACTAGATGGCGTACTTAGCAACCGAGTGTTATTGACTAGAACTATGATTTCTTTTTTCTCCCAAGTCACTGGATGTAATATAGGAGGATCAGGAATATAGGTCCAGTAAAGTTCACTGTAAGCAAGATGTAGATGACTCCATATTTTCAGGATCAGCAGTGTTCTCTTGTTTGATCTCGTGGCCTGCATACCACATCAAACATTCTGGCAACCATCTGGCTCCATTTTCTTTCTGTGAAAAAATACAAACAGATCCTTGTCCCCATATTAATACAGGGTTGGGTCCACTCCATTTGTTAGTCAATGGATCTTTCCACATTAATTTGGCAAAGGTATTTTTTGTATTTGTGTGCCAAAAGAGATCAGCAGCTGAATTTCCCTGAGTATCAAGGGTTAAAAAGTTTAGGACAAACAAGGCATGATGAAGGATATTTCTTGGAGACCCTTTTATGGGTCATAAATCCCCTGTTTTTAATTTTTGGAATGTATATTTAATAGTTTGATGAGCTTGCTCAACAATTCCTTGACCCTGGGGATGGTATGGTATGCCTGTAATATGTTTAATTTGTAGTTGATGACAGAAATTTTGGAAATTTTTTCCAGTATATCCAGGACCATTATCAGTTTTAATAATTTGGTGCTTTCCCATGACACCAAGGCAAATGAGTACATGAGTAATGACATTTGTTGAAGCTTCTACAACATGGAGGCTGGCAAAGATGAATCCACTAAAGTTATCCACAGTAACATGGAGGTACTTATGATTACCAAATGAGGGAACATGTGTTACATCCATTTGCCAGATCTCATTGGGAACCAGACCCCTGGGGTTTACACCCAAGTGGGGGATGGGTAGGAGGTTGTCCCAGTTTGTGCATTGTTTGACTATCTGTCAGGCTTGTTCCCTAGTGATTTTAAAAAGAAGACACAAGGTTTGAGCGTTAAGGTGATGTACAGAGTGAGCTGCTTTGGCCTGGGCCACAGGATCGAGTTCAACAAGGAAGGCAAACTGGGTGGCTCTATCAGTCATGGTATTGCCTGTGGCTAGAGGCCCAGAGAGTCCAGAATGAGCACAAATATGGCCTATATTAAAAGGGTGTTGCCTAGAATGTATGCATTGCTGAATGGAGAAAAACAGAGGGGTGGCGTTTGTAGTGGGTTTTATGTATGGCACGGTTTCTAAAAGGGGGATGCATTAAGCAATATAAGCACTATCAGTATACAGATTAAAGGGAGTATTTGGAAGTTGTTGAAAAACGTTTAAAACAGCAAAAAGCTCCACCAATTGAGCAGAGTGGAATGGGGAGTGTAGGGAAGTGGTTTGATTGTCTACAGTGCAGGTTGCCATTCCGTTAGAGGAGCCATCAGGGAAAACTAGGGGGACATGGGGAAGGGGTCGGTGAGAGGTCAGTGTAGGACAAACAAATGGTTGAATTTTCAGAAAGTGGAGAAGCTTGTTAGCAGGGTAATGATTATCAAGGGATCCCTGAAAAGAGGTGCAAGATATTGCCCAGTTGTCATCATTCTGTATTAACCACTGGACTTGGGTAGTGGAATAGGGTAGAACGATTTTATCAGGGTCCTTCTCAAATATTTTTCTGCTTTGGTCATGTCCAATTTTTATTAATTCTGCCACCCACGAGGTGTAAGGGGTAAGGACTTTGGGTGGCAAGGCAGGTAAATGGACCCAGAAGAGGGGCCCCTCCTGCCAGAACACCCCGGTGGGTGTAAAGTCAGTGGCACAAATGACCAGGAGAAGAGGCTCCTCATGAGAGGTGAAAGTGACCCTTTGGCTCAGAATTGTGGCCTCCACTATCTTTAGGGCCTCTAGGGTGGGGGCCATTAATGAGCGGCCAGAGACAGGGTCTGGGTCTCCTTTGAGGATATCAAACACGGGTTTAAGCTCTCCAGTAGTTAGCTTGAGATAAGGCCTGAACTAATTCATATCTCGTATGAGTTTTTGAAAATCATTTAAAGTTTTTAGATGATCAGTTCTAAGTTGAATCTTTTGTGAAAGAATTTTGTTATGAAAAAGTTCAAAGCCTAAGAATAAGTAAGGGGGTTTTAATTGAATTTTATCAGGAGCTATCTGAAGACCAGCTCTGGTAAGGGCCCTAGAAAGCTCTTGAGAGCAAGTAAGGAGTTCACTGGGATCAGGTCCGGTCAAGAGAATGTCATCCATATAATAAATGATATACAAGGAAGGCCATCTATGTCTAAATGGATCTATAACTTGGGCCACAAATTTTTGACACAGTGTAGGGCTGTTGGCCATCCCTTGGGGCAAGACTTTCCATTGGAATCTCGGCATAGGGCCTCTAAAATTTACCACAGGTAAACTAAATGCAAAATGTTGATGATCCTCAGGGTGCAAGGGAATTGTAAAAACACAATCCTTTAGGTCAATAATGATTTTACAATATCCTGCAGGAATTGCCACTGGAGTAGGGAGGCCTGGTTGTAGGGCTCCCATAGGTACCATGGCCTTATTAATTTCTCTAAGGTCCTGGAGCAACCTCCATTTTCCAGACTTTTTCTTTATAACAAAGATAGGAGTATTCCAAGGAGAGGTGGTAGGTTCAATATGGCCTGCAGCAAGTTGTTCCTGCACTAACATCGTGGCTGCAGCTAATTTTTCAGAAGTTAGGGGCCATTGATCAACCCACACAGGTTTTGTTGTTTTCCAGGATATCTTATCTGCATGGGGTACAGGCATGTCAACAGCCATTAGGATAAATTTTCCTAGCCTATTCCAGCATAATCAGTTTTCATAGTAACTGGGATTGGCTCCTTTGTTCCCTGAGAATATTTGCCCAATCCTTGTCCTGGGAAGAAGCCTTGATTAAGCATTTGGTGAGCTACCAACTCATTAGGGCTGCACATAATGAGTTTCATTTGAGAGAGGATGTCTTGGCCCCAGACATTAATGGGCAGGCCTGTGACCACATAAGGTTGAACGGTGCCTTGATTGCCCTCCTCATCCTCCATTGAATAACTTCAGAACTTTGTGTAAGTAATCCTGGAGGAAATTTGGTTTGTTTTTCATTCGTATCATAGGGACGGTTGCCCAAAAGTTTATCTAGCGTCCAGGGTTTGGAGGAGCCACTAGCGGCCAAATTACGGTGGGCATCATACTGGCACCTCTCAGTGTAATCAGCTTTCCATAGAAGAAAATCACCCCTAGTTAAAGTAGCTTTAGTTAACATAACCCAATCATTAACAGTAAGTAAGTCTTCACTTAGAGATTCTAACAGTGAGTTAGTGAAAGGAGCAATAGGACCATACGAAGAAACTGCATTTTTAAACTCTTTTATATGTTTAAATTTAAGGTGGTGATATCGCTGGGCTTTAATAAGTAAAGTTTCATCCCCTTCCTCATTCTCATTCTCAGTGCTTTCTGACCCCGCAGGTTCCTTTGTTTCAGATTCTCCCTCCCCTTCTTCTGGGCTATCTGGATCCTGTGGCTCAGCCTCATTAGATTTTCCTTCAATAGGTTTAATTTGGGAGTGAGTTACAGGAAAGGCATGGAGAGTTTTACTTTTGGTTTTAGTTTTCTGAACAGGGCGAGTGGAGGGGAAGCGTATTTCTGAATGAAGGTCGCGTAATTGCTTGAGCAGTTGTGACTTTTCCTTTTTGGCTTGGAGGAGCGTCTTAAGAGACTGTGCCTCCTGGGAAATTTTAATAATGGCTTCTCTAGTTATTTCTTCTAGGTCAGAGGGAGCGTCAAGTGCCAAGGCACAAAAAGGGGGTGCTATGTTATAGGGTGGTGATCGGTGTACCCAAAAGTGCCTGGGGGGGGCAATCAGGATTATGATATTTGGTAGCTTCATCCTGCAATTTACTCTCTTCCTCAGGGGAAAAGGAGTCATCATCAGGATTGGTAGTTTTTAAGTCAGACAGAACTGGATAGATAGATCTCGGGAGAGGGTTACTAGGCGGGGGATCATCAGCATTTTCTAGCATAGGAATGATAATAGAGGGACAATTAGAGCCAGGGGAGAAGGGGCAGGTTGTTGGCCCACAGCACAGTGCAGAGCAAGAGCCAGGGCGAGCAGGGTAGGGATTCTCTGGGACTTCATTCTTATGGAGGGAGGTCTGATTGACGTTGAATTTATTTTTAAGGAAATTCTCACTATCTGTAATTACTTTTGAAACATCAGGGTGATAGTGGCAGACCTGTAATACATCATTTATGAGATTCCAATAAGAAAGTGCCTGCACTGGAACGTTTTCAGGACCAAAAGAGTGGTAGTAATCATTTAGACAGTCACCAACACAGTGCCACTGCTTCTCATCTATAGTTCCTTCCTGGGGGAACCAGGGACAGACATCTTCTAAAAAGACAAAGAATTTCACTAAATCTTTTTTCTTAACCTGTGTTCCTCGTGTCTTGAGAGAAGTTTTAAGCCCTTCAACAAACAATTCATGCTTACTTAATGCTTGTCCCATAATTGCATCACTTTTCTTACCTTTCCGGATCTGTATCACAGGCGGGTACTCCTGCGGTGATCTGCATGCGGATCTTCACTCACTGGTGAGGTGGCGATCCAATGGGGGGGGGGCGGCTGTCCACTCGAGCAATGTCCAGGTCACACTTCGTACCTCGAGCCCCACGTTAGGCGCCATTTGCCCCGGCCAGCGGGGAGTTAAACAAGGACCCAAGGGGAAATTAACCTGGATGAGAGACAAGACAGACACAAAGAAGGAGACCAAGTCTAGAGTCTGATCAAGGTCTGAAATGTATTCAGGCAAGCACAAGCTTATATACAGAAATAAAACTTTCTCGACAATGTCTGCATGCCTAAAGTCTGCCCCACCAAGGCCGTCAATGCCTCTGTGTCTGAAGTCTGTATTACCAAGGCCGTACAATAAGGCCTCTGTGCCCAGAGATCCAAGACCAGCTGCAGTTTCCACAGTCAAAGAGCAGATACAGCTCCCAACAATGAGCACAGAATGACTATATCAGTCTACAGATGAACCACCATTACTTCTGCCAACAACCACTCGCAGAAAGAATATAGCTGTTCTCCAATTTGTTCTTTTATCCTTATTTTTAAACTGTTTTTCTGCATTAGTAGCTTTGTTTTCGTTTTACTCATATTGTGATGCTTTTCATATTTTACTATTTTTTATTTTTCTTTATTTTTATTTTAATTGCTATTATTTTGCTTTCATATCCTGATGTCTTTTTCTTCTTTGTCATGCAGAATTTGTTCTGTGTCATCTTCCTTCTCCTTTTCTTCTTCCATCAGAACAATAATGAGTGAAAACCATGTTCATCTATTATTATAATTAGATAATAGTATTTAAAAAATATAAAATAATCATGTCCACAGTCATTATGAAATACAATAGTGGCTGGGGAGCTCATTCAGTATATTAATATGCTTTTTGCATGTTCATGAGTTCAGATCCCCGGAATCAACCAGAGTACTGAGAATCCCTCAAATCCCATAGTGCATAATTGTTGCATACACAGTATTTTACACCATTAGGCACTGTTAAACAAAGTTAAAGGCAATGACTGACACCCTAGCTTGACTTAATATCAGAAAGCATGCATTTGGTAGCACATATTTCTAAACTCACAAACAGACATTCACATATAAACATATAAAAAATAAAAAAACCTATCATGAATATGTACCATGGAGTAAGGTGGTAGTGGAGAGACTAGAAACAAAAACAAAACATGCCCTGTTATTGTTGTAGAATTTTGCACTAGTCTTTGTAAATAAACCAAATATCTGTAGAGAAAAACATTTAGTCAACATGTGCTAAAATGATATGTAAATACTTAGGCAAATAACTGCCAGCAGAAATAAAAACTTTTCTTCATATCCAATCAGTTATTTCACTGAAAATTAAATCATTAAATACACCTTATCTGAGAGAATTGATGTCTTCCAAAAAAATTAGACCAGAACTTATTGAGGATGCAGGAAAACCAAACAACCAAAAACTCATCTCACTTAGAGGTCTCTAATAAATTCTGCTAAATAGGAAAACATTTGCTGAGTTTGCACTTTGTTGTATAAGACATGCCCCATGTCAAGAAACTCTCCATAGAAAATAGTAAAGAAGTCAATTGAAATGTAGTATTACTATAATAATTGTGAGCTATCTTTTTGTAAATTATAATACTCTACCAAAGACTAGGAAGCCCTTGTGAGTCAATTTTTATTTTAGTATTTCAAATGTAATAAGTTTGTTTTTATTTCTCAGAATTAAAAACTCAACAGAAAATGCACTGGACAGAGACTGGTGATTTTAAACAATGCCAGAATACTGTTTACCACAAGTTACATCAGACTTGTGATCAAGGAACAAACACAGGTGACAAGCTGTATGAATGTAGGACAACTTTTGTCTCCAAGTCACACCTCAGTAATCATCAGAGAACTCAAACAGGTAAGAAACCTTATGACTGTAATATATGTGGAAAAGCTTACCTCACCCAGTCATATCTCACTATGCATTATTAAAATCACACAGCTTATAAGCCATATGAATGTAGTAAATGTGGGAAAGCTTTCATGTCCAAGTCACATCTCAATAAGCTATATGAATGTACTGCATGTGTGAAAGCCTCCATTATGAATTCAGATCCTTATAAGCATCAGAGAAGTCACTCAGGTGAGAAGCCATATGAATATACTAAATGTGGGAAAGCCTTCGTCTGCAAGTCACGTTTTACTAAGCATCAGAGAAGTCACACAGGTGAGAAGCCATATGAATGTACTGAATGTGGGAAAGCCTTCGTCTGCAAATCATATTTTACTAAGCATCAGAGAAGTCACACAGGTAAGAAGCCATATAAATGTACTGAATGTGGAAAAGCCTTCATCTTCAAGTCAAATCTTATTAAGAATCAGAGAATTCACACAGGTGAGAAGCCATATGAATGTACTGAATGTGGGAAAGCCTTCGTCTGCAAATCATATTTTACTAAGCATCAGAGAAGTCACACAGGTAAGAAGCCATATAAATGTACTGAATGTGGAAAAGCCTTCATCTTCAAGTCAAATCTTATTAAGAATCAGAGAATTCACACAGGTGAGAAGCCATATGAATGTACTGAATGTGGGAAAGCCTTCATCTGCAAGTCATATCTTATTAGGCATCAGAGAACTCACACAGGTGAGAAGCCATATCAATGTACTGAGTGTCAGAAAGCTTACGTCTCCAAATCATGCCTAATGATTCATTGGAGAATTCATACAGGTGAAAAGCCATATAAATGTACTGAATGTGGGAAAGCCTTCATCTCCAATTCCCACCTCACTACTCATCAGAGAACCCGCACAGGTGATAAACCATATAAATGTATTCAATGTGGAAAAGGCTTCCTCCACAAGACAGGTCTCACAAATCATCAGAGAAGTCACACAGGGAGAAGGTACATGAATGTACTGAATGTGGAAAAGCCTTCATCTCCAAGTCACACCTTACTATCCACCAGAGAGCTCACACAGGTGAAAAGCCATATGAATGTACTGAATGTGGAAAAGCTTTCATCTGCAAGTCACATCTTATTAGGCATCAGGGAAGTCACACAGGTGAAAAGCCATATGAATGTCCTGAATGTGGAAAAGCCTTCATCTGCAAATCATTTCTTATTAGGCATCAGAGAAGTCACACAGGTGAGAAGCCATATGAATGTACTGAATGTGGGAAAGCCTTCATCTCCAATTCGCAGCTCACTACTCATCAGGGAACCCACACAGGTGATAAACCATATAAATGTATTCAATGTGGAAAAGGCTTCTGCCACAAGACAGATTTCACTAATCATCAGAGAAGTCACACAGATGAGAAGCCTTATGAATGTATTGAATGTGGGAGAGCCTTCATCTGCAAGTCACACCTTACTATGCATCAGAGAACTCACACAGGTAAGAAGCCATATGAGTGTACTAAGTGTGGGAAAGCCTTCATCTGCAAGTCATATCTTATTAGGCATCAGAGAATTCACACAGGTGAGAAGCCATATGAATGTACTGAATGTGGGAAAGCCTTCATTTGCAAGTCACATCTTAATAGGCATCAGAGAACTCACACAGGTGAAAATCCATGTGAACTAATTGTGGGAAAGCTTTCATCTCCAAGTCATTGGCTAACCAGTCATCAGAGAATTCACATATGTGAGAAGCCATATCAGTGCTTTCCTTGCAAAGTAAGACCTTAGGAAACATGAAAGAATTCATCTGAATGTACTAAATGTGGTAACGGTTTCATCTTCAAGACACATCTCACTCTGCACTACATAAATCACACAAGTTTAAAGACATATGAGTGTACTTAATGTTGGAGAGTTTTTCTTACCAAGTCAGATCTTTATAATCATCAGAGAAGTCACAAAGGTGAGAAGCTATATGAATATGATGAATGTATGAAATCTTTTATTGCTAAGTCAAATGTTATTAAACATTACAGAACACCCAGGTGAGAATGCATATGAATATAGTAGTGTTGGGAGGTTTTCATCTTCAAATCACAGCACACTATGTATCAGAGAAATCACATTGGAAAGAGACCATATGAATATAATGAATGTGGAAACACATTCAACTCCCAGTATTAATGCAAAAGATGTGAGAAAGCTTTCTGCCTAAAGTCACAACTCAGTGTGTATCTTTAGACAGGTGGAAAGCCAAATGAATATACTAAAAGTGAGGAAACCTTTTCACCAAAGTCATAACTCATGAGGAATAAGAGAACACACACAGCTGAGAAGTCAGTTGAATAAAATAAGTTTGTAAAAGCTTTCTTGTAGAAGTCAAACCAAATTTTGTATTTGAGGATTCACATAGGAGAGAGAACAGAAAGTAAATAGATGTAACAGTCGACATATATTCATATCTCAGTCACAGGTTACTGTGCACCAGAGAACTCACACAGATGGAAAAAACATGTAAATGTAATTAATGTGTAAAAGCTTTTATCTCTCAGTCATAGACTACTATGTATGATGGAATTCATATAACTTAGAAACCATATGTATATAATGAATGTTATAAACTTGCAGAAAATATTCATGAATCTGAAAAATGCACGTTGTTCTTTAAGTCATACCTCAGTGAATTTCTGAAATCATGTCAATTTTCTTCTTTTTAATTTGGTTGTGGGAAGCATATGAATTGATTTAGGAGTTTGCACTTGATTAGCCATGCAGTGATGTAAACAAAGCTTAATGGCCAATTGTGATGTTTGGAAAAGCTAAAAGCAGAATGAAGTGTGGGAATAAGAAATTTTGACAGTAGTATTTTGTGTGATGATTATTTGCTGTGTTCTGACCAGTTCCTGGGAACTTGAATTATGTTGAATATAAAATGAGTCATCTGTTGTCTTGCAGAGGAAATTTTTTTGAATTTCAAAATATAGAAACATCATTTGTTTGAACTGCAACTCTTTAAGAGATTTCCATCTTTGAAGATCAGAATACTGATATATATTATAGAAGTATGAATAGTCTGATCAGTCTGAAAATAGGAGAGGTCTGTAATGACAATGTTAAGGATATTACTGTTCTCTTTTGGTCAAACAACTTATATTGCTTTTTTAAGTTGAACAAAGGCAGGAAAGAGGATTAGGAAGAACAAACCCGTCAATTGCCACTTTGCAAAGAAGGGAAGTCTTTAAGTTCTTGTGCAGAAACTCTATGATGACAAAAAATAGAACTGAGAAGATGAAAATTGTTTCACTGTAGCTGATTAGATTTTCTGGGAACTGCTGCTAAAGTATGCTGGTCATGCTGGAATAGTTTAATTTCTCCATAAAGCTAGCTTTCATGGCTGGAGGGGTTAAAGTTTGAGACCAGGTGATTTTCTTTTCTTTTCCTTTTTTTTTTTTTTTTTTTTTTTTTTTGCTCAGGTTCCTTAGGTTAAGCTGTAAGGTTTGAAGTTCGTCCTGTTTCTTTTTCCAATTATATTGCTTCACCATTTCCTTGCTGTACCTTCCTTTTGGAATGGAACTCTTTATTATGTGTTGGAAATAAGTAGCTGTACTTTGAGTAAACAAAGCTCAAAATTAATACACTTTCTGCTTCTCAGTTGAGATGTTGGATTTTTAGAAGTTTTATATTTGCTAAAGACTTTAGAGACTTTTATATCAGATTGAATGGATATGCAATCATAAAATAGTCATGGGTTTATGGGGTCCAGGAGCAAAATTGGATACTTGAATGCAAAGTTTCTCCTCTAGCTTCATGTTTCTTTTCAATTCATGCTGACTTGGAACTCATTATGTACTCTATGGTCTGCCCCTAACTCACACTGATCCATCTGTCTCTGCTTTCTGCGTGTGGAATTAGAAGCATGTGCCACTATGCCAAGCTGTTATTCAATTTTTAATGTATGTAATTGATATAAGATATAATGAATTTAAGAATAATATCTGATATTTTATTATCAAAAATATTTTAAAGGAATTGGGAGATGGTTAATTGGGTAAAGTCCATACCATTCAAGCATGAGAGAGTGACTTTGGATCCCTAGTACCCATGTAAAAATGCTAGTTGTGGGGTTGGCAAAATTACTCAGTGATTAATGCCTTGCCTGCAAAGCCCAGTGACCAATGTTTAATTCTCCAGTGCCTACAAGAAGACATAAAGAGAGTGTTATGTTCATCTTGAGTTCATTTGCAGCACATAAAGGCCCTGGAATTCATTCTCTCTCTCTCTCCTTACAAATAAAAAAATAAATGTATGATATATTTTACAATATTGCTTGTGTTTGTCATCTATGTAATTCCAGCACAGGGAATCCCATATCTGACTCTTAACATTGTTTTGATGAATTGATTATCTCTGACTTCAAAGCGAGCCTTGGTATGGATATATCTAACCACCCAATGTCTCAAACAGAGATTTTGCTAATGATTTAAAAATGTCTATAACAAGCAGTAGCATTTTATGGCCATTCTCTTAAACATACAAGCAAAACTTTTAAACAAAATCCGTGCAAACAGATGCAAGAATACATCCAAAATATCACTTATGAAAGCAGTATGGCTAGATTCTACAGTTATAGGGATGGTTCATAAGGTGATAGTTTGAAACAATTTGCCTGTTGCAGTCAGGTTTGCCTTGCTGACAGAAATTACCTGACTAAAGCTATAATACCCATAAACCTGCCCCCGAAAATACACTGCTTCCAGGAGGTATTAATCCCCAAATCTCAGCTGGGAACCTGGCATTCAAAACATGGAAGTTTATGGGGGGACACCTGAATCAAACAACTGCATTCTGCCCGTAGCCTCCATAAACTGATAAACATACATGATATAAAATATAATGCATTCAGTCCAACTTTAAAAGTCCCCACAATTGTATCGACTCCAGTGATGTTCCAACATGCCCATAGTCTAAGATCTTTTAACAGAGCTGTAACTGCAAAAAAAAAAAGAAAGAAAAGGAAAGGAAGAAAGAAAGAACCCTCCAAAAGCATAATGTCACAGAACAAGCACTCACACTGAAAAAGATGGCATTGAATGTAATAAAAAAAAATTCAACCAACACAAGATTTAAATATGGTGAACATCAACCTCTGTAGCTCCAGGCTGAACAACTCTAATCCGTGACAAATCTCTAAATCTGATAATCCTACTCAGCAACAAACCTCTGGAGTTCCACGTCTGCCCCTCCAGCTATGCTACTCACAGTCCTTCATCCATGGCTAGCAGCTCTCCTTAGCACAACATCTCATAGTCCAAGCATCTCCAGTGGCTGACCACTGCAACCCATGGTCCTTGCTCACAGCTCCATTGGGTCTCCATGCAGGCATCCAACAAGCCTGCTTCACACAGGCAAAGGCTGTTTCCAAAACAAGACCACATTGCAAATTCAATGACCCTGTCTTTACTGCATTTCTCATACTCCACAATACCAGGTGAGGTGCCAGTTTGTTAATCAGGGGAATGATAAAGCAGACTTTGAAGAACAGGACAATCCTTGAGCATTCAAGCCCCTTCAAAAGAGTCTACATTCTTTCTCCCAAAGCAGTCAGCTAATCCAATCTGAAAAATTGCAATCTCTCATATAATTGCAGCTGAATGGGCAGAAGTTTCAGCCTAAAGATTTCATATTTTGATGCCATATCCCTCTGCTCAGAGAAGTCCATTTCTGTGTAAATCAACCCTGTTTAAGTTATTAGTTAAGTTATTAGGACATGGTCATAACAGCAAGCCTCTCACACAAAATGTGTCTAGCCCAGTCCAGGCAAAGCTTTTTCTCACTGTCACAAGCCAAACCTCACAGCCCTTAGTTCTTACTGCACTCATGTATTTTCACTCTTACCAGAGTAGTCCATCGAACTGTAGGCCAAGGTTTCAAATCATTCCACATTCCTCTTGAAAATTGGCTCCTAAAGGCCAAAACCACACAGTCAGGTGTCTAGCAGCAGGGCCGCTCTCATTATGAACTTTACTGTTGCAGTCATGTTCACATTGCTGACAAAAATCACCCCACCATGAACATCTGTGGGAAAAAAATGTTTTATTTTGGCTTACAGACTCAAGGAGAAGCTCCATGATGGCAGGTGTTGCAGTCCAGTTCACATTGTTGGAATAAATCACCTGACCAAGAGCAGTTTGGGGGGAATAGGGCTTGAGGGCAATCTCCATGATGGCACGGGAAAATGATGGCATGAGCAGAGGGTGAACATCACCCCCTGGCCAACACAAGGTGGAAAACCAGAACAGGGGAGTGTGCCCAACACTGGCATAGGGAAGCTGGCTTTAACACCCATGAGCCCACACCCACAATACAGTGCTTCCAGGAGGCTTTAATTTCCAATTGACTTGGCTGGGCAACCTAGCATTCAGAACACCTCAGTTTATGTGGGACAATGTGGTGGTTTGAATAGAATAGATGGCCCCCAATGTATTCAGTTCTTTATTGTTTGTAGTTTGCATTCTGCAGCAACCTGGCTGGAGGCAATGTCACTGGGTGGATCTTAAGGTGTGGTGGTGGGTTTCAGATTTCAATCTAAATATATGCAAACTGTGCCTAGCTAAGGTTCCTGAAGTGTGCTGTGTGGCTTTTGACTTTGTGGCTTGTGCTTCTTTTTCTGTGGTTGGTCCTGTGAAGGCAGGTCAGCTTCTTCTGCCATTTATGGAACTTCCCCTGGATCTGTAGGCTTCAATAAATATCCCTCCCTCCCTAACTGTGCCTGGTCTGGAAGTTCATCTCAGTGAACCTGAAGCTGTCTGCTACAGACACCTTAATCCAACTAACACAACAGGGCAAAAGAATGGCATGAGCAGTGTGTGGACATTACCTCTTGGCCAACATCAGGTGTATCACAGGAACAGGAGAGTGCACCAAACACTGGGAAGTGGAAACTGGCTACACTACCCCAAATCCTGCCCCTAAAAATATACTGCAAGCATGTAGAGTTTGGTTGTAGTGCCTGAAGTCCTCATGTGCCAATTTGCTCTGTCTTTCTCTCACTTCCTCTCTCTAAATAAATTTTGAAAAGGGTAGAAATTGCTTTAAAAATAAGGAGGTGAGAAATTTAAGATTTAAAGTTGAAAAAATTCAAGCAAATATATAATTACTGGTAATGAAATTTGTTGCTGAAGCTACTCGAATAAGGCTGTGTCCTACATACCTGGTATTGGTTTATGAAGCATGAAAAATACATGGGGTGAGTCAAAATGTTCATGTTTCTGGGCTGGAGAGATGGCTTAGTGGTTAAGCGCTTGCCTGTGTAGCCTAAGGACCCCAGTTCGAGGCTCAATTCCCCAGAACCCACTTTAGCCAGATGCACAAGGGGGTGCACGCATCTGGAGTTCGTTTACAGAGGCTGGAAGCTCTGGCGCGCCCATTCTCTCTCTCTTTCTCTGGCTCCTTCTCTCTGTCACTCTCAAATAACTAAATAAACAAAAAAATTAAAAAATAAAATGTTCATGTTTCCAGGAGCTTCTGCTGAGGCACGTCATATTGACAGTGTGTGATGACCCTAATGAGGAGGTTCATGAATACATTGGAAGATGGATCATGGTTTGCATCGAGACCTGATGGCACTTTAATAGATATACCAGGGCCATACAAGGACTGCCATGGAGTGCTCTTGGGTCAGGATGGAAGGTTCCCTAGCTTTTCAGCAAAGCCTGAGGTGAAGAATTCACAATTTCATAGACTGTCAGTCACTGTTTATGATATCAGACTTGAGCTGCAGATATTTGATATTTTCTTGAAGGCTATTGAGTTTACATTGGTCCAGACTCTCCTTGTTCTGCCTTATAACAGTTCTAATTATTGCTTCTAACAGTTCCTGTTTTACTTCTAACTATTGGTTCTAACACTGAGTCATCTGTCCAGCCCATGTTCTGATTGTTCTCTTATTAGCCATAAAAATAAGTTCCATAATCAAAAGCTATTTTCAAAAGGAAGAAGAATGGGATGTCTTTGTAAAATAAACATTCATGATAGCATACATGTCATCCAACTGGGTCTGGTGAGGCATTGCTATGTGAAATGTAACAGGGTAAGCTGTTTTTCACAACAAAAGAGGGAAAAATCAAGCTATGTAATCTTCTTGTCCTGTTTCTTGAGAAAATTCTTTGCATTCAATGATTGCTAGGCCTCATCTTTAAGGAAAAGATGATCAAGTCTCCCTAGACCTTATCTGTAGCACAATGATAATCATGTCTCCCCAAGCATCATCTGTAATACAATGATGATCATATGTCCCTTACCAACATCTGTAACACAATTATGATCATGTCGCCCCAGGCCTCATCTGTAATGCAATGATGATCTTATCTCCTTAACCTACATCTGCAACACAATGATGAGCATATCTCCCTAACCAACATCTGCAACACAATGATGATCATGTCCCCCCAGGTCTCATCTGTGACAAAATGATGAGCCTCATCTGTAACAAAATAATGATCACATCTCTCCAGGTCTTATCCATAACACAATGATTATCAAATATCCCCAGGCCTCATCTGTTACACAATGATGATCATGTCTCCACAGGCCTCATTTTTTTAAAATTTTTTGTTCATTTTTATTTATTTATTTGAGAGTGACAGAGAGAGAGAGGGAGAGAGGCAGATAGAGAGGAGAGAGAATGGGCGTGCCAGGGCCTCCAGCCACTGCAAACAGACTCCAGATGCATGCGCCCCCTTGTGCATCTGCCTAACGTGGGTCCTGGGGAATTGAGCCTCGAACTGGGGTCCTTAGGCTTCACAGGCAAGCGCTTAACCACTAAGTCATCTCTCCAGCCTCCGGCCTCATTTTTAATACAATAATGAACAAGTCTCCCCAGGCCTCATCTGTAACAAGATGATGACCGTATCTCCCCAGGCCTCATCTCTAATACAATGGTGATCATGTCTCTCCAAGATTCCTTTGTAACTGAATGATGATCAAGTTGTCTCCTAAGGCCTCATCTCTAACACAATGATGATCATTTCTCACCAGGCCTCATCTATAACACATTGGTTTAAAGCTGGGCTCAACTACATAGTGAGTTTCAGACCAGCCTAGGGTACATTCGAAATTCTCCCTCAAAAAGGTACAAAAATAGTGATTACATGATTTGCAGGCTTCTGTCTCTCCTATATGAAAAGAGAAAGAGCAATAAGAGGGAAGGACTGGATGGTAAAGACATAGAGTTTGCAGGAGGAATCTGGAACTGGTTCCAGGAAGCACAGGCCATAGGAATGGAGGAAAATAAGAATACAGACAGGAAGGAGAGAGACTATGAGCTTGAATGAAATGAAAAGCAGGACAAAAACAGGTAGTTGGGGCATAAATGTTGAAGAAAATGCACCATATCAAATCAACACACACAGGCTCAGATCAGGATACAGGAGGGAATTTAGTGACTAAATTAGTGGACTAGGAATGATTCTAAGGCTGGAACAGGGTATGACTCAAAAAGAAAACTTGTTCAAGACCAGATTGTTTAGGGTTCTGTTTTATTTCTACTGACTCTACAAACAAATATGATGCCTGTTTTCAATGTGGACATTTTGGGAATAAAGCTGAGAAACCATTCTTAGAGCAGTGTAATGGGTAATGGTTCACATATGTAATCCCAATTCTTTTTTTTTTTTTTTCTGAGATAGGGTCTCACTCTAGTCCAGGCTGACCTGGAATTCACTATGTAGTCTCAGGGTGGCCTTGAACCCATGACAATCCTCCTACCGCACCCTCCCAAGTGCTGGGATTAAAGGTGTGTTTCACCATGCCTGGCTGTAACCCCACTTCTTAAAAGGCATGAGGAGCAGGACTGCCACTACTTCAAGGCCACAATAGGGAAAAAAATAAGAGAGTGTTTGTAGGATTAATGACTTTCCCTGAAAATCAGAGGGAACTAAAGGGGTGATGACTGTCCCTAAGACTAGAAAGCCTTGAGGAAACATCAAAAGCAGTCAGTCCCAGATAACCCATATAATTCTCGTAACTGATGTACTTCCTTTAACTCAAAAGGCCTTGAAGGAACAGAAACCATCTAAAATATTTTCCCTTAGACAATTCTGCTGAAAATGCTTATGCTGAGCAAGGACACAAATATCTATATGTTCTTTACCTACTTCCCTTGGACCTGCACCTGGTTCAGTCTGTTTTCCTCAGTATCCTCCCACACATTTCACCTTGCAATACACTCAAGTCCAAATGGATCAAAGATCTCAATATAAGACAAGAAACTCGAATACTACTGGAAGAAAATTTAGGAAGTACTTTTCATGATATAGGAATGGAAAAAGACTTCCTGAACAAAACCCCAGTAGCTCATGAACTTAAACCATCACTCAACCAATGGGATCACATGAAGCTGAAGAGTTTCTTTACAGACAAGCATACAATAAGCAAATCCAATAGATTACCCACAGAATGGGAGAAAATACTTGTGAGTTATCCAACTGATAGAGGCCTAATCTCTAGAATCTACAAAGAACTCAAAAATCTAAACAGTAAGAAGTCAAACACCCCACTCACAAAATGGGGCAAAGAGCTGAACAGGCAGTTCACAGAGGAAGAAATAGAAATGGCAAATATACACTTAAGAAAATGTTCATCATCCCTAATCATCAGAGAAATGCAAATCAAAACAACTATGAGATTCCACCTTAACCCAATAAGGATAGCAAACATCAAAAAGTCAGATAAAAATAAATGCTGGCGAGGATGTGGAGAAGTAGGAACACTCATCCACTGTTGTTGGGAACGTAGGATGGTACAACCACTTTGTAAAGCAATATGGAGACTTCTGAAAAAGCTGAGTATAGAGATACCAACAGACCCAGTTATTCCCTTACTGGGCATCTACCCTAAAACCTTCAAACCACAGGCTAGAGAGATTTGCTCAACCATGTTTATAGCAGCTCAATTTGTCATAGCTAAGAGCTGGAATCAACCCAGATGCCCATCACTAGAAGAATGGATAACTAAGATGTGGTATATCCACACAATGGAATTCTCAGTGAACTTACCCAATCACAGAAAAAAAAATCGCCACATAGTCTCACTCATCTACAGCACCTAACCTGAATCTACCCAAGATACCTTACATACCCAGCAAGCATCTCCTAGACTAGACACTAGGATGGATGGGGAGTGAGGGGAGGGCATCAAAGGGGTGGGAAACACAAATCTAGACCAAACGGCAATGGTACCATAAAATTATACTTCCAAAAGCAGACCAAATTGCTGAACCTTCACCAGGCCCTTACAGGGAACACCTGAACCACAAGACACTGGAGAGGGTAAGATCAAGACTAACCTTAATCTTCTACATCTTCCCTCCCTCACTTCCCCTCTCCCTCCCTCTCTCTCTCTTTAACTCTTGTATATTAGTTATCTTTTTCCTCATTTTCTTAGTGGGCACTGACCTGTAACTCCCAGATCCAGCATGGGGCTATCATCCACAATGAGCTTTTGATCAGAGAGACCTACAAGGTTTCCTAAAAGACAGACAGATTTCTGTCAGAGTACTTGATGACCCACCAAAGCCTAGTGGTAAGACCCTACTGCTGAAGACACCTTATGTGATTGACATGCAAATTAGAATGGCATGGCTGGAAGTTGGAAGAGAGTCAGTCCCCAGACAGTCAGCACATCTAGTGCCAGAAGGTGCTACATGGGCAATTGGGGGAAAATGACCAATATCTGTCAAAGCAACGTATGGTCTAACTTACTTAGCAGCAAATAACTTGTTGTGATGCCCACACAAGTGCAGTGGTATCACAAAGCTATGGTGGGGAACCAACTGCTCTCAATTTGGCTAACTGATCCCCTCACTGGTATGGGACCCATAGCTGGAGCTGGGAAACAAGTCAGAACCAGATCCAAACATAAGCCCACTCTCCAATATCAAGCTACCATCAATTGTGGGCTACAAGAGGGCCTACACCTATTAAATTCTCTATAAAAAAAAAAGTAAGGGTTATCTCATTTTTCCTGGAGCTAACTTACTCTCCGTTGGAGAATCTGCTTCTCTTTTTCAGATTGATGTAGATCCTAAGGAGAGAGCCACCCCATCATACCTCAAAAGGGCCCTGGCTGAAACTAAGAATAATTGGAGAAACAAGCAAGGGGGCTGTTTTTCTGATGAATCGGATACCAGTACAAGGGGGAAGGAGATCAGCACAGAGAAAAATCAACTCCTACCAAATCAGAGAGCCAGAGCCTCAGAGGCCCCCAACACCTCATCACTGAAGCAGACCAAAAATGAACCCAACATGGCTCAGGGAAATTTTGCGGAAGAGGGGGCGGAAATAATGTCAGAGCCACATGTTGGGTCATGATATGCAGAGACATTTCACTTACCCATAACTGTGGGCTAACTTCACAATGCATGACCCATATACCTCAACAAGGAGGGGTCAAGGGGAGGGGGTAGGTCACGGATGAGCCTAATGATGGTACCAAACTGACTGTATTTGCTGAATACAATGCTGACTAATAAAGAAAAGAAAAGAAAGAAAAAAAGTTGTGCTTAAGACTGAATTTAATAGACAACTAAGTGAGAAATATAATTGGCCCTTTTAATATGTTCTTGGTAATAACAATAAAGGATGTCTTAAAGTCAAAAAAAGTTCTAAGGTTTTCTGCTAAGAATGTTTCTCTACAGATTTTCAAAATTAGAATGATTAACTCTGTAATGCTGAACTACTTGCTTCTGTGTCAATAAGTACTAAGATAAGTTAATTGAGTGACATTTCTCTTTATTGTCCTAAAAATAATTAAAAGTTTGTAAGACAAGATGAGATTGTTGAAGGATAATATAGAAAGAGATTTGCAAGGCTGGAGAGATGGCTTTGTGGTTAGGGCACATACCTGCAAAACCTGAGGACCCATATTCATTTTTCCACATCCCACATAAACCAGTTGCACAAACGTGAGGAAAGTGCAAGGTCATACATGACAATAGGTGGCACAAGCAATCTGGAGTTCAATTGCAGTGGCTGAGGCCCTGGCAATGCCAATTCTCTCTCTTTCTCAATTAGAAAAATTAAAAAATGGAAGAGGTACACATAACTTTATTAAGAAAGATATTTAACTGGTCAATGAAATCATAAAATCTCGTGAGGATATAACAGTAAGATTAAAGAAAAAAAAAAAAAGATCATCTTTAGGCAGTGCCAAAAAGTGACAAGGCATCAGAGAATCTAGACACTCCTGATTTCACCTTCTCCTCATGGTCTCGGATGGTTTCCAGGAACTGTTAGATGAAAGAAACAGATCAAGGGAAATATGATAATTATTGGGGAAACTGGGTGTTAAGAGAAAGGACATGGTTAAGATAAAACACTATTCTGAAGTGTGTTGTTCATAGGGTATGAAAAGGTTGTGGGACTTAAACTAGAAAAGGTTTCAGTTGCCTGTGGTAAAATGGGTTAACTTAAAAGTTTCATTCTCCATACTTTTAGCACCTGAATTGTTAATATAATTCAGACCTTACTCTTGGTAATAAGTTGATAAGTTTATTTATATTATTACCTCTCAAATCAAGGTTAAAATTGATATATACCTATATTTCCTAGTTTTAAACTGTGTCTACTGAAATAAAAGCTGTTTACCGAAATCAAGATTCATTTTAATAAGCTTTCATTTGCTTATTTAAATGTTATTTATGTAACATAAAACTCAAAAATATGAAATTAGTAGAACTGACTTTCTGGATATTCAGCAAAAAAAAAAAAAAAAAAAAATGGGCCTTGGGGCTTCTATCCCAAGGAAATTGGAAGGCAAACCATCACAATCCAGTGTACTTATAATTAACTATAGGGACAGAAAACCATAAAGGCAAAAGTTAAGGGAAAAGTTGTTAAAATTCTGTTTAAAAGATATTTAATGCTCAAACAAAAAGAATGATATAAGTATATTTTTATTATTATTTTATTTCACAGGTCAAAGTTCAGGTCCTCTTAAATATGATTCTGCTCTTACTAAGATTTATGTAATTTTCACAGAATAGTTTACACATAAATCTTTATGTTAAATGAGATACTTAAAGCTTATAATGGACTTATATCAAGGTGGTAAGCTTACATATTTTCCAATAGGTAAAGTATTCATTCTATTTGATAGAACATGTACTTCCCTGTTGATAGCAATAGATTTCTTACATATTCTACTTTTACATATTTTCCCATAAGATAACAATTTGGTTGATAAAATTTTGTTTTACTAGATAACAATTTTGACTAATTATGTAAAATTTCATTGTACTTATAAAATAAACAACTGATAATACATTAAAAGTAATGAAAATTTCTTGCTCTTCATATCTTGACATACTTTCATTAGTTCTTCTAAAGTTATGACCTCTTTTGATATCTGTACCAAGTAAGTAAAAATTACAAGCCACCTATATTAAAGCCTTATTAAAAGAAAACTTTTAAACTTGATATCTGAACTTCAAAATTAATGTCTGAAATTCTGTAAAGTTTAAAATTAAAATTTTTAAACTATTTCAAATATTGTGTCAATACTAATCAGTACTTACTCAATACACTAAGTCAATATTTCCTACCTTATTTAAACTAAGTTTTTAAATTTCAAAAAATTCCAATTGACTTCCCATTCAAGTTAACAATTTTATCTTCCTTACCTATCACCTATATTATTATTTTCAACCTTAAATATAATATTTGTGTCCTTATAAATATCATGTCACATACAAGAAAACTGACACATAGATAATAACCACATCATAATGGCTAATAGATTTGACATGATATAGGAGTTTCTTTCCTAATGGCTCTGATAAGTATCACACTCATGAAGAGCTGTCTTCATACCTGTTCTTAAGATGCATGTGAGATAATAGCCTACTAGGTACACAAATGGCAAAGTGAAGTTTGGCAAATAGAAAATCAAAAGCTGAGACTATCAAAAGCCACACCTGTGTGACTGAAACTTCAACAGTGGACTACAATGATCATGGAGAAGTAAATGTTACCAGTCCAAAACTAATAATATTTTAGGCAATATTAGCCTTTTAATATCAAATAGTATTATTTCTCTGCATGTGACCTGACATCTGTGTGGAATGAACTAAGATATGTATTACTATAAATTAATAAATATCACAGCTTTACTCCCTTCAAGTTAAGCCTAGCCTGTATCTAACATGTACTATATTCTGCTGATTATGATAAAACTCACCCTCTCTTTTTGTCCTTACAGACTCAAATTTCCCATTTTCTCCAAGACAGAATACATGCCTTCACCTCATAGCAAATCACTGAATTCTTCATGATCACTGCGTATCAGCCCCTGGACATCCTTTAACATAGATACTGACTGATGAACTCAGTGTTGAGAAAGAATGCTTTAATGCTTCCTATAAGTGCGTTACTGCTTGTGATGCACCTACATGAACTGAAAGAGCTACCTAGCAGGACTGATATCTGTTGTACTATGGTAATGTTCAGAGATATGTGAATGACAACATCATCTTGGGACATGGTTCCCCAAATGCCTCACCTGACAAATTGACAATAATACACTTCCATTATGTATAACAAGGTCAACCCCAGTGTGCCAAGTGAAGTATTAGATTTGCCTGGAAGCTTATAAATTGCATCCACTGTTCTTCTAGAGCTTAAACAAGGTATAGTTGCCTTCCTAGTTCTTATACAAATCCTCAAGAATTCTAGGATATAATTACAAGATTTTGAATCTGTGGAGAACTCAAATACTACTGTTGAAGTTATAGGGTCTCATCACTGGGAACTTAGAAGTAGAAGTATATACCCAGGAGGACATGAAAACTGTGGGGAGAGAAGTTCTAGAGTCCCCACATCCATTCCCTTCTGAGGTTTAACACTACCAACATCTTATAGAAGGACAGGTATGACCATTATTCAGCTGTGCTAAGTACAAATACAATATTCATCCCCTTGCTCCCCCCCCCCCAGCAGGAGCATGCTTCCATGAATAGGAGAGCCTGGGTGACTGTTGAAGTGGACAGTTCATTCTGGCTGGAGCCCTTTAGTATTTACTCCCTTAAAGAAAAAGGCATGTTTTGAGAAAGAATGATTCCATGCCTGAATATGCTGAGTGGTTGATTACCCCCATGCACAATCCCCAGTCCCATCCAGCCTTGTGGACGCCTGCACATGCCATCACTGGCCCAGTAACTTTTCCCACACAGCCCCTCTGAGCCCCATGTGCAATTGCCATCCCACGTACTGCTGCACCCTCCCACACCTGAACAGGGACTTAGGCTAGTGTCTCTTCCCTAGCCTTACTGAACTCAGTGGGTGATCGTTGTCCCACTCACCACTGCCTCCCCAGCCCTGTTCAACAGGCGAGCATCCAACACCCTAGGCTTTCTGAAACATTGCAATGAGTGAAAAAGGAATAGCACAAAAAATCTGATGTAAGTAAATCCAGCTAGATTCCCCAGTTCCCACAATGGATATCTCTAATGAAAATATAGAGATGACAATAGGATCAGACAGCACAATGCAGAAAGAAACTATGCAACCCTGGCCAAGCAAATAGTAGAACTTACAGAAACTCAACAAGGGACCAATAATTGTATGAATGTTATGCTCACTAGATTATACCCTACTAGAAAAGAACCAGGAAGTGTTCATAAGACAGTTAATTGATTTGAAAGAGAGTGAAACAAAAAAGGACCCCAATAACCAGTTGGGTAATCCCAATGAATACATTAAAAAATACAAGGATGAACTCCAAAAAGCATTAAGAAAATCAGAAAATGGTGTGAAAAGGGAACTCAACAGAGGCTTGGAAGCTATACATTAAAAAAGCAGAAAATATGAACCAAATTGAACAAGTCCAATAGTCTATAGAAGCTCTCAAGAATAGGGTCAGTCAGGTGGAGGATAGAAACTCAGACTGGACCAAAGCATAAATTCTCCAAAACATATTATCATTAAGAATCTAAACATCGATCACAAAGAGAAAGTCCTAAAGGCAGCTAGGGAGAGACAACATATTACTTATAAAGGAAAACCCATCAGAATTACTTCAGACTTCTCAGTGGAAACCCTAAAATCCATACGGGCCTGGAATGTAAAACTGCAAAGAACTTATGGCTTCCAACTCAAACTAGTCTACCCAGCAAAAGTATCCATCATAATAGATGGTGAAGGAAAAGCCTTCCACGATAAAACTCAGCTTTACAAGCATATGAATGCAAAGCCAAAGCTACAGAGAGTACTTCATGGAATGCTCCACACAGAAGATTCAAATAATGAACCTCAAGTGCCTATGAGAAGCAGATCACAATAACCAAACTTCAAGAAGGCACAAAAGCTACAAAGGCCAAGAAAACACCAAACCACATAAACCATGCCAGTATGGCAGGTATTAAATCAAGCCTCACAGTTATTAGCCTAAACATTAATGACCTTAATTCACTATCAAGAGATATCAGTTCACAGGGTGGATCAGAAAATTAGACCCCTGAATCTTCTGTCTTCAAGAAACCCACCTCACCACTAAAGACAGACACCTCCTCAGAGTGATTAGATGGAAAAATGATATTCCAAGCAAATGGAAATAAGAAGCAAGCAGGTGGAGGTATACTTATATTCAATAAAATAGACTTCAATCGAAAAGTAATCATAAAAGACAAAGAAGGCCACTTCTTACTTAGCAGGGGAATGCTCCAACAAAAGGATATCACAATCATTAATCTTTATGTACCAAATAGAGGTGCACCACAATTCATAAAACAAAACCTACTTGACAATAAAACATAAATAACCACCAACACCATTATAGTTGGGGATTTCAATACTCCACTATCAGCAATAGAAAAATTATCCAAACAGAAAATTAACAGGGAAGTAAGAGAACTCACCACCACCATAGATCAATTAGACCTAACACACATGTACAGAACATTCTACCCCAAATCAACAAGATTACAAATTCTTCTTATCAGCCCAGGGAACCTTCTCTAAAATAGATCATATACTGGGTCATAAAGCCTGCCTCCATATATTTAGGAGCATAAATATGATTTCCTGCTTGATACCAAATAACAATGCTGTATTGTTAGAAATTAACAACAAAAGATCCATCAGGAACCCAACAAACTCCTGGAAATTGAACAACACACTCTTAAACAATAAGTGGGCAGTGGAAGTAATAAAAAATGTAATTGCAAAATTTATAGAAATGAATGGCAATGAAAACACAATGTATGAAATCTTATGCAACACAATGAAGGCAGTCCTCAGTGGAAATTTGATTGTGCTAAATGCCTTTGTAACAAAAACAGATACTAAATCTGTAACCTAACCATCCACCTAAACATATTGGAAAAACAAGAAGTACCCAACCCAAAAGGCTCCAGATGAGAAGAAAGAATTAAGATCAGAGCAGACATTAATGAATTGGAAACTAAGAAAACAATTTAAAAAATTGATGAAACAAAGAGCTGGTTCTTTGAAGAAATAAACAAGATTATCAAACTCCTCACCAATTTGATCAAGCAAAAAAACAGGGAAATGCTTCAAATTAAAATTAGAAATGAAAAAGGAGAGATCACAACACTCATAAGTGAAATTGGGAGATTTATCAGAACTTACTTCAAAAACCTTACTCCACAAAATTGGATAATAAGGATGAAATTAATTATTTCTGGACACATACCACCTACCAAAATTGAGGAGGACTTGAGAAAATGGAAATACCTCCCATGCTCCTAGATAGGCAGAATTAGCATTGTGAAAATGGCAATCTTACCAAAAGCAATATATACATTCAGTGTAATACTAATTAAAATCCCATCTTTCTTCACAGAGATAGAAAAAAGACATCTCAGAATTCATATGGAAAGGCAGAAGGCCTTGGATGTCCAAACATATCCTCAGCAAAATAAACACTTCTGGAGGCATCACCATACCTGATCTAAAGCTATACTACCAAACCATAGTAATAAAAACAATGAGGTACTGGCATAAAAGCAGGGACATAGACCAACGGAACAGAATTGAGGACCCAGACTTTGGGTCAAGTAACTATAGCTATTTGATATTTGGCAAAAGCCCTAACAGTGTAGACTGGAAAAAAAAGATAGCATCTTCAGCAAACGGTGTTGGGCAAACTGGATAACCATATGCAGAAAAATGAAACTTCACCTATACATTTCACCATGCACAAAATTCAAGTCCACATGAATCAAAGACATCAATATAAGACCACAAACTCTGCTAATACTCGAAGAAAAAAATAGGAGGAACTTTCCATGATATAGGAATAGGAAAAGGCTTCCTTAACAAAACCCCAGTAGCTCAGGAAATTATACAATCACTAAACCACTTGAATCTCAGGAAGCTGAAAAGCTTTTTTTGCAGACACAGAAACAATAAGCAGAGCCAATAGACTTCACACAGAATGGGAGAAAAATCTATGCTGGATACACATCAGACAGAGGTCTAATTTCTAGAATCTACACAGAACTCAAAAACCTAAACAATAAAAAGTCAAACAACCCACTCACAAAATGGGGCAGAGAACTACACAGGGAGTTCTCAGAGGAAGAAATACAAATGGCAACCACACACTTAAGAAAAAGTTCAACATCCCTAATCATCAGGGAAATGCAAATTAAAACAAGTATGAGATTCCACCTTAGCCTAGTAAGGATAGCAGACATTAAAAATCTAATGGCAACAAATACTGGCGAGGTTGTGGAGAAATAGGAACCCTAATTCACTGTTGGTGGGAATGTAAACTTGTACAACCACTATGGAAAGCAATATGGAGACCCCTAAAATGATGACTATAGAGGTACCAAAAGACCCAGTTATTCTGTAATGGGGCATTTATCCTAAAAGCTCCAAACCTCAGCTCAGAGACATTTGCTCAAGCATGTTTATAGCTGCATAATTCATAATAGCTAAGAGCTAGAATCAACCCAGATGTCCATCATTACATGAATGGATAACTAAGATATGATATATCTACACTATGGAATTCTACACAGCAGTAAAGAAAAATGACACAATGAAATTTGAGGAAAAAATGGTCAGTCTTGTAACAGATCATTCTCAGTGAACTCACCCAATCACAGAAAGATAATCATCACATGGTCTCACTCTTCTATGGCTCCTAATGTGACTCTGTCCATGAGGCTGACATACCTAACAAACATCTCGAGGACTGGACTATAGGTATAGTGGGGCAGGAAGGGAAGGTAAGTGTGGGGGCTAGAAAACACTGGACCCAAATGGAAATGGTAACATAAAATCCTATATCCTGAAAGACATGCTAAAAAGTCAAACCTTCATCAGGTGCTTAGAGAGAATACCTGATTCACAGGGTCCTGGAGAGGGTATGAGGATAGAGACTATCCTCAATCCTCTCCTGTTTTTCTCTTTCTCTTTTATACTACCTATATTTTTCTTCCTTCTCCTCTCTTGGCACTGACCTGTAACTCTCAGTGACAGCATATGGGTAACATCCACAATAAGCTGTTGATCAGAGAGACCTACAAGATTTCCCAAAAGAGGACAGAATTCTGTCAGAGTACTTGATGACCCACCTAAGGTTAATGGTAAGACCCTATTTCTGAAGACACCATATGCTGTTGGGATGGAACAGGCAGTGACCTGGCTGGAAGATGGAAGAGAGTCAATCCCCAGACAGTTAGCTTGTCTAGTGCCAAAAGGTATTACATGAGTGACTGGGGGAAAATGACCAACATCTGTCTAAGCATCTCAGGATCTAACATACTCAACAGCAATCAACCTGACATGATGCTCACACAAGTGCAATAGTGGCACATAGCCATGGTGGGTTACCAACTGCTCTAGATTTGGGTAATGGATCTGCTCAGTGGAACAGAACCCTTACCTGGAAAGGGGAAACAAGTCAGAACCATATCCAAAAGTGAGCCTGCTCTCCAATATCAAGCTCCCCCCAGTAGTGGGCTACAAGAGGGCCTACACCTATTAAATGCACTTTAAAATAATAATGAGTATTCATGTATTTTGCACTGACCTCACCCTCCATTGGAGAATTTATTCTCTTTTCCAGATGGACATACAACCTGAGGATCAAATCAGCTGATCACACCCCACCATGGCACCAGCTGAAGCCATAGTTAGTGGAGTAATAACCAAGAGATGCTTTCTAGGTGAACCTGGTGTTAGCACAAGTGTAAAGGAGACAGACACAGAGAACAGTAAACTACTACCAAATCGGATATCCAAAGGCACAGAGAATCCCAAGACCTCCCATCACTGAAATTGATCTAAAATGAATCCAACATGGCTCAGGGAAATTCATGGAAGAGTGGGCAGAATTATTGTTGGAGCCATAAGGTAGGTCATTATGCTCAGTGACGTGGATTGACTTGCCCCATAATTGATGGCCACCCCTACAATAAAACTCCCACAATATGCATGGAGGGATGACACAGACAATGCTAACAATGGTACTATCATGGCTGTACACACACTATATACTAACTAGTTAAAAAATAAAAATAAAACATTAAGAAAAAGATTTGGGCTTCTGGTGAAGAAGTCAGTGTAGAATAACACCAAAGCATCCTCGGTGGAAAAATTCCCCCACCCCCCAAAAACACCGCAAAATACACACTTTTACTAAAAAGTGAGGTGTATAAGAAATTAAAACAGCAGCAGAGGAGTAGGAGAGATCCACAGCATCCAGAGACCACACAGGCAGGCAGAAGCGGCTCCAGCAGTGGTGGCGCCAGGTCCACGGGACCACAGCTGTCAGGCTCAGCTTGAGCCACAGGAAAAACCAAATGAGGGGATTTTCCACTCACACTGGAGATTGTCACAAACTCAAGAAACGTGAAGGGAGATTGGCAGTGAACAGTGGAGGAGGAGATCACGAGGTAGAGGATTATGTGGACCAGCGAGAGAACTAGAGCCACCATCGACAGCCTCCCCTACCCCACTGCCAGTGACCATCTCTGGCAAACAGAACAGTGGTCCAGTGACCCAGCCAGCCTACTTGTACCCACAGTGCACCAAAGAGGGACCCAAGGAGTAGTGCAGAATAACTGAGACCAAAATCATTCCAAAAGGTAACTGGGATTACAGCAGGTCAGTACCCACCTAATAAACCTGAACCATAAATGCTAATTGCACCTTCCATATCAGCATAAATTATATGTTAAATCTGATGGATGGTGATATTTGCCATTCTGAAATAAACAATATTTTGGGCTTGTTATTTGTTGCTTCTTGATTTATAGTGGCTTTGTTTTCTCTCCTTTTATACATTAGGGAAGGGTGTCACTTGGTCATAGCTGACTTGGAACCCTCAATAGGCCAGAAATCTTAACCTCCTTGTTCATCGAGGTTCTAGTTATTATAATATCTACTCTTGCATAAATACTCTGTGCTGCTTTTCATTGAAAGTGTACATTGTTTAGTTAAATTTTAGAATCTATCTGTATTTTGTTCCACTCAGCCTACTTAAATACTATCATAGCAGGCAAACCCAACACCTAGGGTCACTTTTGTAAATACTCTGAGAGTCTGGAGAGCCAGACCTAGCAGCTTAAGCTCCTACCCTGAGGATATATAACATCAGATCGATAGAAACATATAACAATACCCAGATAACTAGAAAAACCAAGCATTAAATTAATCTAAGATGCAAAAATATATACATGATAACACAAGAAACAAACAAAATCAAGAAAATATAAATCCACCCAAAAGCGTTAATGCATCAGAAATGACCTCTAGTGAGAACAAGTAAAAGGAAATGCCTGAGAAAGATTTCAAGAGAATGATTATAAATATGTTCAAAGAAGTCAAAGAAGAAATCAAAGAATAAAAGAGGAAATCAAAGGAATCAAAGAAGACACAGGACACCAATTTAATGAAATAACGAGGTCAATACTAGATATAAATAAGGAAATAGAAATAATAAAGAAAGACCAGTTAGAATAGCTAGCAATAAAGAACACAGTTAATGAAATAAAAAACCCTGTAGAAGATCTCACCAGTAGAATGGATGAAGGAGAGGACAAAATATCGAAGCGACAAGAACAGGTGGCAGATCTAATACAGTCCAACAAAGACAAAGACAATGTAATAGAAAAGTATGGATGGGAATTTTAAGATATTCAGGACACTATGAAAAGATCAAACATAAGAATTCTGGGTATAGTAGAAGGAGACGAATTTCACTCCAAAGGCATAGTAGGCATCTTCAACAAAATCATAGAAGAAAACTTTCCCCAAATTGGGAAAGAAGTGCCAATGCAGATACAGGAAACCTTTAGAACACCACCCACACAAAACCTGGAAAGAACCTCTCCTCGCCATATTTTAATTGAAGTACCAAACACACAAACCAAAGGAAAAATATTGAAAGCTGTTAGAGAGAAAAATCAAGTTACCTACAATGGCAAGCCGATCAGGATTACAGCACATTACTCAATACAAACTTTAAAAGCCAGAAGGGCTTGGAGTGATGTATTCCAAGTTCTGAAAGATAACAACTGTCAACCAAGGTTACTTTGTTCTGCAAAGCTATCCATTCAAATAGAAGAAGAAATAAGGACATTCCATGACAAAAGAAGGCTGAAGGAGTATTTGAAGACAAAACTAGCTCTACAGGAAACACTTGAAAGAATCCTCCATGCTGAAGAGAAAGAAAAGCACACATATAAGGAACCTGGAAGAAACAAACAATACTCAAGTACTAGTTAACACAAGAGAGCAAAGGCAAAACCAGAAGAACTACAAAAGAAAGGGCAAAAATAAATACACACTTTTCAATAATATCTCTTAATATCAACAGCCTCAATGCCCCAACCAAAAGACATAGGTTTTCAGACTTGGTTAAAAAGCAGGATCCTTCAATTTGTTGCCTCCAAGAAACCCAACTTTCTATGAAGGATGGACACTATCTTGGGGTGAAAGGTTGGAAAGAGGTGTTTCCAATAAATGGGCCTAGAAAACAAGCATGGTTTGCTATCCTTATATCTGACAAGGTAGACTTCAGTCCAACATTAGTTAAGAAAGATGAGGAAGGTCACTTTATATTGATTAAGGGCACACTCCAACAGCAGGACATTACAATCCTAAACATACATGCACCTAACATGGGGGTCCAAAATTCTTCAAACAAACGCTATTAGAACTAAGGTCACAGATAACACCAAACACAGTGGTGGTGAGTGACTTCAACACTCCACTCTCATCAATTGACAGGTCATCCCAGGAAAAAATAAACAGAGAGGCATCTGAACTAAATGAGATCATAGAAGGAATGGAAGTAACAGATATATACAGGACATATCATCCAAATGCTGCAGAATATACATTCATTTCAGCAGCACATGGAACATTCTCTAAAATAGACCATATATTATGACACAAAGCAAATCTTAACAAATACAGGAAAATTGACATAATTCCTTGCATTCTATCTGTCCACAGGGGAATCAAACTACAAATCAATAGCAAGAAAAGCTATAGAGCATACACAAAATCATGGAAACTAAACAATACACTACTAAATGATGAATGGGTCAATGAAGAAATCATGAAGGAAATCAAAAAATTCATAGAGTCAAATGATAATGAGAAGACAACATACCAAAATCTCTGGGACACAATGAAGGCAGTCCTAAGCAGTAGATTTATAGCTTTAAGTGCCTATATTAAGAAATTAGAAAGGTCGCAAGTAAACGACCTAATGCTTCACCTTAAAGCTTTGGAAAAAGAACAAGGCAAACCAAAAATCAGTAGACGGGAAGAAATAATAAAGATTAGGGCAGAAATAAATGAAATACAAAAAAAGAAAAGAAAAAAAAATCCAAAGAATCAATGAAACAAAAGTTGGTTCTTTGAAAAGATAAACAAGATTGATAAACCCTTAGCAAATCTTACCAAAACAAAAGAGAGAAGAGACACAAATTAATAAAATGAGAGATGAAAAATGTAACATCACAACAGATACCAGATAAATTCAAAAAATCATAGGGACATATTATAAAAACATATACTCCACTAAGTATGAAAATCTGAAAGAAATGGATGATTTCCTTGATTTATATGACCTACCTAAATTAAATCAAGATGAGATTAATCACTTAAATAGACTTATAATAAGTATGGAGATCCAACCAGTTATCAAAAATCTCCCACCTAAAAAAGTCCAGGCCCAGATGGATTCACTGCTTTGTTTTACCAGACCTTTAGGGAAGAACTAACACCAATGCTTCTTAATCTTTTTCATAAAATAGAAAAAAAAAAAGGAGTCCTACCAAACTCATTCTATGAAGCTGCATCACCCTGATACCAAAACTAGGCAAAGATAGAACAGAAAAAGAAAATCACAGACCAATTTCTTTCATGAACATAGATGCAAAAATTCTCAACAAAATATTGGGAAACACAATACAAGAATATATCAGAAAGGCCATTCACCCTGACCAAGTAGGCTTTATCACAGAGATGCAGGGATAGTTCAACATATGAAAATTGATGAATGTAATACATTATATAAATGGGCTACAGGACAAAAATCATATGATCATCTCATTAGATGCAGAAAAAGCATTTGACAAAGTCCAATATCCCTTCATCATAAAAGTCCTACAGAGCCTGGGAATAGAAGGAACATATCTCAATATAATAAATGCTACTTATGACAAGCCTACAGCCAACATATTACTAAATGGGGAAAAACTGGAAGCTTTTCCACTAAAATCAGGAACAAGACAAGGGTGTCCACTGTCCCCACGTTTATTTAATATAGTACTGGAAGTCTTAGCCATAGCAATAATGCAAGAGATGCACATAAAATGGATACAAATTGGAAAGGAAGAGATGAAGTTATCATTGTTTGCAGATGACATAATTCTATATATAAAGGACCCTAAAGATTCTACTAGCAAACTGTTAGAGCTGATAAATACCTAGAGCCATGTAGCAGGATACAAAATAAATACACAGAAATCAGTAGCATCCCTATATGCTAACACCAAACACACAGAGGATGAAATCAGGGAATCACTCCCATTCACAATTGCATCAAAGAAAATAAAGTACCTTGGAATAAACCTAACCAAGGAAGTGAAGGATCTCTACAATGAAAACTTTAAAACACTCAAGCGAGAAATTGCAGAAGACACTAGGAAATGGAAAAACATCCCTTGTTACTGGATCGGAAGAATCAAAATTGTGAAAATGACAATCTTACCAGAAGCAATCCACATATTTAATGCAATCACCATCAAAATTCCAGTGGCATTCTTCACAAAAATAGAGAGAATAATCCAAAAATTCATTTGGGCCAGGTGTGGTGGTGCATGCCTTTAATACAGGCACTTGGGAGGTAGAGGTAGAAGGATGTCTATGAGTTCAAGGGCACCCTAACATTACATAGTGAATTCCAGGTTAGCCTGGGCTAGAGTGTGACCCTACCTCAAAAGAAAATTCATTTGGAATCACAACAGACCTCTAATATCTAAAATAATACTGAGCAACAAAAATAAGGCTGGTGGTATCACCATACGTTATTTTA
This sequence comes from Dipus sagitta, assembly GCA_036346955.1. NCBI lineage: Eukaryota > Metazoa > Chordata > Mammalia > Rodentia > Dipodidae > Dipus > Dipus sagitta. The sequence continues at coordinate 6,209,362 of CM070791.1, read as the reverse complement.
ACCTATACTACAGAGCCATAGTAGCAAAAACAGCATGGTACTGGCACAAAAGCATACCTGTAGATCAATGGAACAGAACAGAGGACACAGATGTAAGTCCAAGTATCTATAACCACCTGATATTTGATAAAAATGCCAAAAATACTCAATGGAGAAAAGACAGCCTTTTCAACAAATGGTGCTGGGAAAACTGGATATTTATCTGTAGAAGGATGAAAATAGATTCTTCTCTCTCACTCCATGCACAAGAATTAAGTTCAAATGGATTAAAGACCTTAAAATCAGACCTGAAAGTCTGAAACTGCTAGAGGAAACAGTAGGGGAAACCCTTCATCCTATTGGTCTTGGCAAAGACTTTCTGAATATAACCCCAATTGCTCAGGCAATAAAACCACAGATTAACCACTGGGACCTCATGAAATTACAAAGATTTTGTAGGGCAAAGGACACTGCGAATAAAGCAAAGAGGCAACCTACAGAATGGGAAAATATCTTTGCCAACTATACATCTGATAGAGGATTAATATCTAGGATATACAAATAACTCAAAAAATTAGATAATAAGAAATCAAACAAGCCAATTAAAAATGGGCTATAGAACTAAACAGAGATTTCTCAAAAGAAGAAACAAAGATGGCATATAAGCATCTAAAAAATGTCCCTAGTCGTCAGGGAAATGCATATTAAAACTACATTGAGATTCCATCTCACTCCTATCAGATTGGCTACCATCATGAAAACAAATGACTGTAAATGCTGGTGAAGATGTGCAAAAAGAGGAAATCTTCTACACTGTTGATGGGAATGTAATCTGGTCCAGTCATTGTGGAAATCATTGTGGAGGTTCCTAAGACAGCTAAAAGTTGATCTACCATATGACCCAGCCATAGCACTCCTAGGCATATATCCTAAGGATTCATCTCATTACCTTAGAAATACTTGCTCAACCATGCTAATTTCCACTCAATTCACAATAGCTGGGAAATGCAATCTGCCTACATGTCCTTCAACTGATGAGTGGATAATGAATATATGGCACATTTACACAATCTAGTTCTACCCAGTGGTAACGAAAAATGAAGTTATGAAATTTGCAGAAAAATGGATGGATCTGGAAAGGATTATACTATGTGAGGTAACCCAGGCCCAGAAAGTCAAGTGTAACATGTTCTCTCTCATATGTGGATCCTAGCTACAGATGATTGGGCTTCAGTGTGAAAAGGAAAAACCTCAGTTATAGAGGCCAGTAAGCTAGAAAAGAGATATAAAGGGAAGAGAAACGAAGAGAGGGAGTACTTAATAGGATGGTATTGTATACATGTAAGTAGAAGAATAGATTAATGGGGGTGAAAAGGCCCAAAGTAAGGTCAGGGGAAGAAATAGAGTGAAAGGAAATGTGGCT
>CM070791.1:6190102-6200268 GCA_036346955.1 Dipus sagitta | reverse complement strand
GGGTTTGTGATGTCACAACATGGTATAGTGAGGTCACAGTAATGTGACAGTGGAATATTGTGATGTCACATTGGAGCATTGTTATACCACAGTGGAACACTGTGATGTCACAGTTGTGCAATGTGAAGTCACAGTGGGGCATTTTAATGTCACAGTGAGGTTATGTAAATTCATAGTGGAGCACTGTTATTTCATTGTGGGGCATTGTGAAGTGAAGTAGGTATTTGTTATGTCACTATTGTGCATTTTCATCAGACATTGAGCATAATGATGACACAGTTGGTCTTTGGGATTTCAATGTTGGATATTGTGATAAGAGAGCAAGGCATTTTAATGCTACCATGAGTAACTGTGATGTCAAAGATGAGCATTATGATGCTATAGTGGGGCATTGTTAATTCACAATGGGGCCTTGTGATGTCAGAGTGGGACATTGTAAAATCACAGTGAGGCTTTGTTATGTCACATTGGGACATTTTTATGTCAGAGACATTATGATGATAGAGTGGGGTGTTGTGATGTCACAGTGGACCTCTCTGATATCACAGTGGGAAATAGGATGTCATAGAGAGGCTTTGTAATGATCAGTGGAGCACTGTGCTATCCAAGTGGACCATTGTGAAATCACAGTGGGGCTTCGTGATACAACATTAGGCTATTGTGATGTCACAGAGTACCATTGTTATATCACAGTGGGTCGTTATGAAGTCAAAGTGGGGCACTGTGATGACACAATGTGTTGTTTTGTAGGCAGAGTGGGGCATTATGAATTCAGAGACAGGCTTTATCCTGTCATAATATTGTATAATTATGTCACAGTTGAGTATGGTGATATAATAATGGGGTATTATTATGTCACAGTGTGGGAAAGTAATGTCACAGTGAGGCTATATAAATTCATAGTGAAGCTCTGTGATTTCATAGTGGGGCATTGCAAAATAAAGTGGGGATTTGTGATGTCACTATAGTGCAATTTTTTTTCTTTATTACTTACTTTTGTATTCAGCAAATACAGTCAGTTTGGTATCATTATTAGGGTCATCTGTGACCTACGCCCTACTCTTGGCCACTCCTTGTGGAGGTATATGGGTCATGAATTGTGGAGTTAGCCCTCAGTTATGGGTAAGATAAATGAATCTGCATATCATGACCCAACATGTGGCCCTGACATTCTTTCCGCCCCCTCTTCTGCAAAATTTCCCTGAGCCATGTTGGGTTCATTTTTGGTCTGCTTCAGTGATGAGGTGTTGGGGGCCTCTGAGGCTCTGGCTCTCTGATTTGGTAGGAGTTGATTTTTCTCTGTGCTGATCTCCTTCCCCCTTGTGCTGGTATCCGGTTCATCAGGAAAACAGCCCCCTTGCTTGTTTCTCCAATTTTTCTTAGTTGCAGCGGGGGCCCTTTTGAGGTATGATGGGGTGGCTCTCTCCTTAGGATCTACATCTATCAGAGAAAGAGAAGCAGATTCTCCAATGGAGAGTAAGTAAGCACTAGGATAAATGAGATAACCCTTAATTTTTTTATAGAGAATTTAATAGGAGTAGTCCCTCTTGTAGCCCACAATTGTTGGGAGCTTGATATTGGAGAGTGGGCTTATCTTTGGATATGGTTCTGACTTGTTTCCCAGCTCCAGGTGTGGGTCCCATACCAGTGAGGGGATCAGTTCGCCATATTGAGAGCAGTTGGTTCCACACCATGGCTATGCTCCACCACTGCACGTGTGTGGGCATCACAACAAGTTATTTGCTGCTAAGGAGGTTAGACCATGCATTGCTTCGACAGATATTGGTCATTTTCCCCCAGTCGCCCATGTAGCACCTTCTGGCACTAGACGCGCTGACTGTCTGGGGACGGACTCTCTTCCAACTTCCAGCCATGCCATTCTAATTTGCATGTCAATCACATAAGGTGTCTTCAGCAGTAGGGTCCTAGCACTAGCCTTTGTTGGGTCATCGAGTACTCTGACAGAAATCTGTCTGTCTTTTAGGAAACCTTGTAGGTCTCTCTGATCAAAAGCTCATTGTGGATGATAGCCCCATGCTGGTTCTGGGAGTTACAGGTCAGTGCCCACTAAGAAAATGAGGAAAAAGATAACTAATATACAAGAGTTAGAGATAAGAGAGAGAGGGGGAGGGAGAGGGGAAGTGAGGGAGGGAAGATGTAGAAGATTAAGGTTAGTCTTGATCTTACCCTGTCCAGTGTCTCAGTCAGTGGCTCAGGTGTTCCCTGAAAGGTCCTGGTGAAGGATCAGCCATTAGGTCTCTCTTTTAGTAAGTAGAAAATTACGGTACCATTGCTGTTTGGGTCCAGATTTGTGTTTTCCACCCCTTTGATGCCCTCCCCTCCCCCTCCTTCCACCCTAGTGGCTAGTCTAGAAGATGCTTGCTGGGTATGTAATGTATCTTGGGTAGATTCAGGTTAGGTGCTGTAGATGAGTGAGACTATGTGGCGATTTTTTTTTTTTTCTGTGATTGCGTAAGTTCACTGAGAATGATATGTTCAAGGTTCAACCATTTTTCCTCAAATTTCATTGTGTCATTTTTTCTTACTGCTGTATAGAATTCCATTGTGTAGATATACCACATCTTAGTTATCCATTCTTCTAGTGATGGACAACTGGGTTGATTCCAGCTCTTAGCTATTACAAATTGAGCCGCTATAAACATGGTTGAGCAAATCTCTCTAGCATGTGGTTTGAAGGTTTTAGGGTAGATGCCCAGTAAGGGAATAACTGGGTCTGTTGGTATCTCTATACTCAGCTTTTTCAGAAGTCTCCATATTGCTTTCCAAAGTGGTTGTACCATCCTACATTCCCAACAACAGTGGATGAGTGTTCCTACTTCTCCACATCCTCGCCAGCATTTATTTTTATTTGGTTTTTTGATGTTTGCTATCCTTATTGGGGTAAGGTGGAATCTCATAGTTGTTTTGATTTGCATTTCTCTGATGATTAGTGATGATGAACATTTTCTTAAGTGTATGTTTGCCATTTCTATTTCTTCCTCTGTGAACTGCCTGTTCAGCTCTTTGCCCCATTTTGTGAGTGGGGTGTTTGACTTCTTACTGTTTAGATTTTTGAGTTCTTTGTAGATTCTAGAGATTAGGCCTCTATCAGTTGGATAACCAGCAAATATTTTCTCCCATTCTGTGGGTAATCTATTGGCTTTGCTTATTGAATGCTTGTGTGTAAAGAAACTCTTCAGCTTTATGTGATCCCATTGGTTGAGTGACGGTTTAAATTCATGAGCTACTGGGGTTTTGTTCAAGAAGTCTTTTTCCATTCCTATATCATGGAAAATACTACCTAAGTTTTCCTCCAGTAGTATTCGAGTTTCTTGTCTTATATTGAGATCTTAGATCCATTTGAACTTGAGTGTAGCGCATGGTGAAATGTGTGGGTCAAGTTTCAGTTTCCTGCATATGGTTATCCAGTTTGTCCAGCACCATTTGTTGAAGGTGCTGTCTTTTTTCCAGCCTATATTGTTTGGGCCTTTATTGAATATCAAGTAGCTATAGTTGCTTGACCCAAAGTCCTGGTCCTCAAGTCTATTCTATTGATCTATACTCCTGTTTTTATTCCAGTACCATGCTGTTTTTATTACTATGGCTTTGTAATGTAGCTTTCGATCAGGTATGGTGATGCCTCCAGAGGTATTTCTTTTGCTGAGGATATGTTTGGAAATGTGAGGTCTTCTTCATTTCCATATGAAATTTGAGATCATTTTCTCTATCTCTGTGAAGAACACTGTAGGGATATTAATTGGAATTGCATTAAATCTGTATATTGCCTTTGGTAGGATTGTCATCTTCACAATGTTAATTCTGCCTATCCAGGAACATGGAAGGTCTTTCCCTTTTCTCAAGACCGCCTCAATTTCTTTTTTGAGTGTTTTTATGTTTTCGTTGTATAGAACTTTCACTTCCTTGGTTAACGTTATTCCAAGGTATTTTTTTTTGTTGTTGTTGCAATTGAAAATGGGACTATGTCCCTTATTTCTTTCTCTGTATCTTTGTCATTTGCATAAAGGAAGGCTACTGTTTTTGTGCATTGATTTTGTATCCTGCTACTTTGCTATAGGAGTTAATCACCTTCAGGAGTTTTGGGATGGAGTCTCTCAGCTCTCTTACATATATAATCATGTCATCAGCGAATAAACATAACTTAACTTCTTCCTTTCCAAATTGTATCCTTTTTATTTCCTTCTCCTGTCTTATTGCTTGAGCTAGGACTTCCAGTACTATATTGAAAAGCAGAGGTGAGAGTGGACAACCCTATCTTGTTCCTGATCTTAATGGGAATTCCTCCAGTCTCTCTCCATTAAGTATTATTTGGGCCTTCGGAGCTTCGTATATTGCCTTTATTAGGTTAAGATATGAACGAACCTTGCCGATTCTCTCCAATGTTTTGAACATGAAGTGATGTTGAATCTTGTCAAAGGCCTTTTCTGCATCTATCGAAATGATCGTGTGTTTTTTTATGTTTAACCTTGTCTATGTGGTGTATTACCTTGACAGATTTCCATATGTTGAACCACCCCTGTGTTCCTGGAATGAATCCCACTTGTTCAAGGTGGATAAAGCTTTTGATGTGTTGTTGGATTCGGTTTGCAAGGATTTTGTTTAGGATCTTTGCATCTAAATTCATCAGGGAAATAGGCCGTTAGTTTTCTTTTCTTGTGGCATCTCTGCCTGGTTTTGGAATTAGGGTGATGCTAGCTTCATAAAAGGAGTTGGGTAGCTTTCCCTATTCACCAACTGTGTGGCACAGTTTGAGGAAGATTGGTTTGAGTTCTTCCATGAAGGTTTGATAGAATTCAGCTGAGAAGCCATTTGGTCCAGGGCTCTTCTTTTTTCGGAGATTTTTTTATTACTTTTTCATTCTCCATGAGTGTGATGGGTTGATTGAGGTGATTAATCTGCTCTGTGTTTAGCTTCGGTAGATGGTATGCATCCAAGAATTTATCCATCTCCTCCACATTATGCAGTTTTGTGGAGTAGAGGTGTTTGAAATAAGTCCTGATGATTCTCCCAATTTCACTTATGTCTGTTGTGATCTCTCCTTTTTCATTTTGAATTTGTTAATTTGAAGCTTCTCCTTTTTTGCTTGATCAGATTGGCCAAGCATTTGTCAATCTTGTTTATTTTTTCCAGGAACCAGCTCTTTTTTTTTTTTTTTGTCAATTTTCTTAATTGTTTCTTTCGTTTCCAGTACATTGATTTCTGCTATGATTTTTATTATTTCTTTCCTTCTGGAGCTCTTTGGGTTGGATATTTCTTGTTTTTCCAGTGCCTTTAGGTGGATGGTTAGGTCATTGATTTGGGACCTTTCTGTCTTTTTTATGAAGGCATTGAGTGCTATGAATTTTCCCCTGAGGACCGCCTTCATTGTGCCCCATAAGTTTTGGTACGATGTGTTCTCATTGTCGTTCAATTCCAGAAATTTTGTAATTTCATTTTTTTTTTTCATCCACTATCCATTTACTGTTTAAAAGTGTGCTGTTTAGTTTCCAGGTGCTGTTGGGATTCTTGGTGGGTCTTTTGTTGTTAATTTCTAGAAATATAGCATTGTGATCTGTTATCATGCAGGGAATTTTGTCAGTCTTCCTGAATATGTGGAGGCAGTCTTTGTGACCCAGTATATGGTCTATTTTAGAGAATGTTCCATGGGCTGCTGAGAAGAATGTGTAATCTGTGGATTTGGGATGGAAGGTTCTGTAGATGTCCGTTAGGTCTAAGTGATCTATGGTTTTGTTGTGCTCTCTTACTTCCCTGTTGAGTTTTTGTTTGAATGATCTGTCTATTACTGATAGTGGTGTATTGAAGTCCCCAGGTATGATGGTTTTTGTGGTTATTTCTGTTTTATTGCCAAGTAGGTTTTGTTTTATGAACTGTGGTGCCCCTGTGTTTGGTGCATACAGATTTATGATTGTAATATCCTCTTGATGGATCATTCCCTTGATAAGTAGGAAGTGGCCTTCTTTGTCTTTTTTGATTGTTTTTCATTTGAAGTCTATTTTATCTTATATTAATATAGCTACACCTGCTTGTTTCTTATTCCCATTTGCTTGGAATACTGTTTTCCACCCTTGACCCTGAGGAGATGTCTGTCTTTAATGGTGAGGTGGGTTTCTTGAAGGCAACAGATTGAGGGGTCTAATTTTTTTATCCATCCTGTTAGCTTAGTCTCTTGATGAGTGAATTAAGGCCATTAATATTTAGGGTAATGACCGTGGGATTTGATTTGATCCCTGCCATATTGTGATGGTAAATGTGGGTTGGTGTTTTCATGGAGGTTGAAGGTTTTTGTGCCTACTCTGAGTTTGGTTGTTGTGATCTGCTGCTTGTAGGCAACTGTGTTTGATTATTTTTTTTCTTCTCTGTGGAGAATTTCCTGAAATACTCTCTGTAGGTTTGGTTTTGTGTTCATATAATTGTGAAGCTGAGTTTTGTCATGGAATGTTTTTCTTTCACCATCTATTATGAGGGATACTTTTGCTGGGTAGAGTAGTTTGTGTTGGAAGACATAGGTTCTTAGATTTTGCAGTGTTTCATTCCAGGCCCTTCTAGCTTCCAGGGTTTCCATTGAGAAGTCTGAAGTAATTCTTATGGGGTTACCTTTGAAGGTGGTGTGCTGATTTTCCCTAGCTGCTTTTAGGATTTTCTCTTTGGTGTCAATGTTTAGAGTCTTAATGATAAGATATCTTGGAGAGTTTCTCCTTTGGTCCAGTCTGTTTGGAGTTCTGTTGGCTTCTTGTATCCTGATGTGCCTTTCTTTTAAGAGACTGGGGAAGTTTTCTTCAATTATTTTGTTAAATAAGTTCTCCATGCCTTTGGTCTGAATTTCTTCTCCTTCTGGAATTCCAATGATCCTGATATTAGGACGTTTAAGTGTATCCCACAATTCCCTCATATTCTGTTCACAGGAGCTTTTGAACTTACTGAAATTTTTGAACTCTCTAGCTGTTTCTTCCATCTTGTCTTCCAGATCAGAGTTTCTATCCTCCACTTGGCTGACTCTATTCTTGAGAGCTTCTAGCGAGTTTTGGACTTGTTCAATTAAGTTTGCGTTGTCTACTAGATTTCTATGTATAATTTCCATTCCTCTGTCAAGCTCCCTTTTCACATCATTTTCTGATTTTTCCTGATGATTCTTGGAGTTCGTCCTTGCATTTCTTTATGTCTTCATTTAGCATGGCCAGCTGATTTTTAAGGTCTTTTTTTTTTCACTCTCCCTCAAATCTGTTAACTCTCTTTGAAATCCTTCCATTTTCTTATCTAATCCTTCCAATTTCTTATCTATTAGTTCTAGTTTAGTGATGGCAGCATCCACTCGATTATTGGTCCTTTGTTGCTTTCCTGCAAGTTCTACCAGTAGGTTGGTCAGGGTTGCATTGCTCATAGCTTCAATTTGGTGTTCTGGTCCTATTGGTTCTTCTATGTTTTGGTCAGATAAATTCATTGTGGGACTGGGTGATCTAACTGGATTTTCTTGCATTTGATTTTTCATGTTATTTCTTTTGCGCTGTGTTCTGCCCAGGACAGTATATGGGCAGGTAGGTGGGCGTATCAGCCTGGGCTCAAGAACAATGGGAATCTTATGCAGCCTGGGGCAGTTGTCAAGCAGCCTGGGCTTTGGCTCTCAATTGCCAAAGCCGCCTATCTACTGCCTGGCTCGGGCGCCAAAGTTGCCTGAGTTCTCAAGTGGTAATGTGCTAAAGCTGCCTCCGTTCGAGCTAGGAGTGGCACTGAGGCACCAAGCACTGAAGCAGCCCAAACTCTGGCTGGGAACACTGGTTCCCGGAAGTACTCTGCGCTCCCCTGCCACAAGAGAGTGGCAGAGGGCCGGCGCAGCAGACAGGTAGGGGATGGCACCTGAGCTGGCACAAGCGAGAGACACAGTCTGAGGTTGTGTGGCACCTGCTGTGGGACTGGGCTCGCTCAGTAAGTGGGCGAGTGGAAGAAAGTGCGGAGCAGTCTGAGCTTCATCACGCAGGGAACAATCGGGGCATGGTGGCAGCAGTCCCGGCACCCGCATAGCAGCAGCAGCAGTGGCAGTGCTGTGAACACAGTGGTTATTTGGGGTGAGGGGTTGCTACCTGCCTGCAAGGGGATCCGTGATTCCCTGTTCCCCCGCCTCTGTGCCCTCCCAGATTTCTCTCCCCTAAAAGCCACTATGTACCCTTAATATCTTGCCTTTCTTTCCCCGGGATTTGCAGCGCAGCTAGGCGGTCTCCCTCTTGGCTGGGTATAGTGCATTTTGATGAGACAGTATTACAATATGACAGCTGGACATTGGTATTTCATTTTGGGTATTGTGATGAGGCAGTGAAGCATTGTGAGGATAATGTGAGTTATTGTGATATCATAAATGAGCACTCTGATGTCACAGTGGGGCATTGTGATATCACAGTGGTGAAATGTCATGCCACAATGGGGCTTTGTGATGTTACAGTGGAACAATGTTAAATCAGAGTGGGACTTTGTGATGTTACAATCAGGTATTCTGACATCACAGTTGACCATGAAGATGTGACAATGTTGTATTGACATTCAATAATAGAGCATTGTTATATCACAGTGGGATACTGTGATGTCACAGTAGAACAATGTGATGTCACAGTAGGGTGTTGTGAAAACACAGTGGGATTTTGTGATATCATAATAGGGAATTGTTTCATCTTAGTGTGACACTATGATGTTACAGTTCAGCTCTGTGATGTCACAGTGGGACATTATGATGAGAGTGGGGCATTATGATGTCAAGTGGGGAGTTGTGATGTCATAGTGGTGCTTTGTGATGAAAAGTGGAGCATTGTGCTATTGCAGTGCAGAATTCTAAAAATGATGTGGGCCTTTGTGATGTCACATTAGGGTATTGTGATGTGACAGTTGGACATTTTTATATCAGAGTGGGACATTTTGATATCATAGTAGGGGACTGTGATGTCACAATGGTGTTTGCTGTTGTCACAGTGAGCATTGTGAAATAAGAGTGGGGCTTTGTGATGTCAAAATAAGGTACTGTAATTCACAGTTGAGCATTGTGATGAGACACTGGGGTTTTTGATGTCACAGTGGAGCATTATTGTATCACAGTGGGGTATTGTGAAATCACAGTGGTGCTTTGGATGTCACATTACATTACTGTGATATCACAGTTAAGCATTGTTATAACACAGAGGTATATTGAGATGTCATAGTGGGGTACCAACTGTCACAATGGGGCTTTGCTGTGTCACAAAGTGGCATTGTGAAAACAGAGTGAGTCTTTGTGATGTCACAATAGGATGTTTTGACAACACAGTTGAATATTGTCATGTGACATTCGGTATTGTTATGTCACAGTGGAGCATTGGTTTATCACAGTGTGACACTGTCTCTGTGGGGCAATGTAATGTCATATTGGGGCATCATTATGTCACAGTGGGTCATTGTGATGAACAAGTTGGTTTTATTGTGTCATAGGTGGGAATTATCTTGAGAAAGTGATCCATTGTGATCTCACAGTACACCATTGTGACAACGCAGTGGGGCTTTTTAATGTCACAAATGGCATTGTGATGTCACAGTGGGATATTATGGTGTTACAGTTAAGCTCTGTGATGTCAGAGTGGGACATTATGATGAAAGAGTGGGGCATTGTAATGTCACAGTGGGCTTTTGTTATATCACAGTGGGTAGTTGTGATGTCACAGAGGGATTTTATGATGAATAGTGGAGCATTGTTATATCACAGTAGGGCAATGTGATGTCGTAATAGGTGTTACTTGTGGTTTCACAGTGAGGCATTGTGAAATCAGTGATGTTAAAATAGGGTATTCTAATGTCACAGTTGAGCATTGGGTTGTGACATTATGTAACATGATGTCACAATGGAGATTTGTTATATCACAATGAAAAACTGTGATGTCAATGTGGGCCATCGTTATGTCACAGTGTGTCATTATTATTAGCAAGTTGGTTTTATTATGCCACATGGGAGCATTATGATGGCATACCTGGGTACTATCATGAGCCACTGTGATGTCACAGAGGAGCACTGTGGTATCACAGGTCAGCATTGTGAAATCTCAGTGGGGCTTTCTGATGTCACAATAAGGCCTTGTGATAGCACAGTGAGACAATATGATGTTACAGTTTATCTCTGTGATGTCACAGTGGGACATTAC
>CM070791.1:6159813-6179937 GCA_036346955.1 Dipus sagitta | reverse complement strand
CTCTGTGATCCCGAGAGTACACTCACAGTCTCTGCCTTGTTACCCTCTCTGTGGATCCCAAGAGTACACTCACAGTCTCCTGCTTGGTGTCCTCTCTGTGGATCCTGAGAGTCTGGTCACAATCTCCTCCTTGGTACCCTCACGGTGGATCCCGAGAGTACATTCACAGTCTTTGCCTTGTTACCCTCTCTGTGTATCCCGAGAGTACACTCACAGTCTCCTGCTTGGTGCCCTCTCTGTGGATCCAAGATTACACTCACAGTCTCCTCCTTGGTGTCCTCTCTGTGGATCCCAAGAGTACACTCACAGTCTCCTCCTTGGTGCCCTCTCTGTGGATCCTGAGATTACACTCACAGTCTCCTCTTTGGTGCCCTCTCTGTGGATCCCGAGAGTACATTCACTGTCTTTGTCTTATTAAACCTCTCTGTGGATCCTGAGAGTACACTCACATTCTCCTCCTTTGTGCCCTCTCTGTGGATCCAAGATTACACTCACAGTCTCCTCCTTTGTACCCTCTCTGTGGATCCTGAGAGTACACTCACAGTCTCCTTCTTGGTGTCCTCTCTGTCGATCTGAGAGTGCACAACACCCACACAGTCTCCTCCCCTTGGCCCCCTCTCTGTGGATCCCGAGAGTCCACTCACAGTCTCTGGGCTTGTTACCCTCTTTGTAGATAAGATTAGACTCCAGTAGTCTACTTTTTGGTCCTCTCAGTGCATCCAGAGAGTACACTCACAGTCTCCACCTTGGTACCCTCTCTGTGGATCTCAAGAGTACAATCAGTGTCCTCCTTCCAGCCCTCTTCTTATATCCCAAGTGTACACTCACGATGTCCTCCTTGGTGCCCTCTCTGTGGATCCCAAGGGTTCAATCACGGTCTCCTCCTAGGTGCCCTCTCTGTGGACCACGGGAGAACACTCACAGTCTCCTCCAAGGCACCCTCTCTGTGGATCCCAATAGTACACTCACAGTCTACTCCTTGGTGCCTTCTCTGTGGACCCTTAGGGTACACTCATTGTCCCCTCCTAGGTAGCCTCTCTGTGGATTCTGGTAGTACACTCACAGTCCACTACTTGGTACCCTCTCTGGGGATCCCAAGAGTACACTCACCGTCTCCTCTTTAGTGCCCTCACTGAGGATACCGAGAGTACAGTCACAGTCTCCTACTTGATGCCATCCCTGTGGATCCCGAGAGAACACTCACAGACACCTCCTTGGTGCCCTCTCTAGCATACCCAAAATACACTCACAGTCTCCTCCTTTTTACACTCTCTGTGGATCCCAAGAGTACACTCACATTCTCTGCCTTGTTACACTCTCTCTGGATCCGGTGAGAATACATACAGTCTCCTCCTTGGTTCCCCCTCTGTGGATCCCGAGTGTACATGCAGTTTCCTCTTTGGCACCCTCTCTGTGGATCCCGAGAATACAAGCACAATGTCCTCCTTCCATCCTTCTCTCTGGATCCCGAGAGTACACTCACAGTCTTTTTCTTGGTGTCCTCTCTGTGGATGACGAGAGTACACTCACAGTCTCATCCTTGGTACCCTCTCTCTTTGGTCCCGAGAGTACACTCACAGTCTCCTCTTTGATGCCCTCTCTCTGAATCCCTCGTGTACACTCACAGACTGCTCCTGCCAACACTTTGTATGGATCCCGAAAGAACACTCACAGTTTCCTCCATCATACCCTCTGTGTGGATCCCGAGTGACCACTCCCAGTTACTGCCTTGTTACTATTTCTGATGATCCCAAGAGTACATTCTCGGTCCACTGCTTGGTGCCCTCTCGGTGGATCCCAACAGTACATATACAGTCTTTGCCATATTACTCTCTCTGTGGATCCTGAGAGTACACTCATAGTCTCCTTCTTGGTGCAATCTCTATGCATCCCGAGAGTCACTCACAGTCTCTTCCTTGGTATCCTCTCTGTGGATCCTGAGTGTACAATTAGTCTATCCAATTTGTTACCCGATCTTTGTATCCCTAGAATACACTCAGTGTCTCCTCCTTGGTGCCCTCTCTTTGTTTCCCAAGTGTACACTCACAATCTCTGCCTTGTTACCCTGTCTTTGGATCTCGAGATTTCCCTCACAGTCTCCTCCATGATGCCCTCTCTTTGGATCCCGAGTGTACACTCACAGTCTCCTCCTCCATACCCTCTCTGTGGACCCCGAGGGTAATGTCCTCCTTGGCGCTCTATCTTAGATACCCAGAGTACACTTACATTGTCCTCCTTGCCGTCCTCTCTGTGGATCCCTAGAGCACACTCACTGTCTCCTCCTAGGTTACCTCTCTACGGATCCCGAGAGTACAATCACACTCTCCTCCTTGGTGCCTTCTTTGTGGACCCCAAGAGTACATTCACAGTGTACTCATTAGTGCCCTCTCTGTGGATCCCAAGAGTACACACACAGTATCCTCCTTGGTACCTTCTCGGAGGATCCCAAGAGTATGATCAGTCTACTCCTTAGTGCCATCTCTGTGGATCCCAAGAGTTCACTCACAATCTCCTCCTTAGAACCCTCTCTGAAGATCCCTTGAGTACACTCACAGTCTACTGCTTCGTTCCCTCTCTGTGGATCCCAAGAGTACACTCACAGTCTCTGACTTGTTACCCGCTCTGTGCATACCGAGCATAAACTCACTGTATCATACTTGGTGCCCTCTCTGTGGTTCCCTACATTATGCTCACAGACTCCACCTTGCTGCCCTCTTTGTGGATACCGAGAGTACACTGAAAGTCTCCTCCTTTGTACCCTCTCTGTGGATCCCAAATATACACTCCCAGGCACTGCATTGTTACACTCTGTGTGGATCCCAAGAATCCAATCACGGTAGTCTACTTCGTGCCTTCTCTGTGGATCCAGAGACTACATTCACTGTCTTTGTCTTATTAACCTCTCTGTGTATCCTGAGAATACACTCAGATTCTCCTCCATTGTGCCCTCTCTGTGGATCCCAACAGTACACTCACAGTCTCCTCCTAGTTACCCTCTGTGTCGATCTGGAGTGCACACTCACAGTCTCCTTCTTGGTGTCCTCTCTGTGGATCCTGAGAATACACTCACAGTGTCCTCCTCGGTACCTTCTCTGTAAATCCCAAGATTATGCTCACAGCATCCTCTTTGGCGCCCTCTCTGTGGAATCTGAGATTACACTCATGGTCTCCTCTTTGGTGCCCTCTCTGTGAATCCCATGTATACACTAACAGTCTCCTCCTTGATACCCTTTCTGTGGACCCCAAGAGTACACTCACAGTATCCTTCATGGTGCCCTCTCTGTGTATCCCGAGAGTACACTCACAGTCACCTTCTTCGTGGCCTCTCTGTGGATCCCGAGAGTACAGTCACAGTCTCCTGCTTCTGTCCTCTATGCGGTCCCAACAGAACACTCACAGTCTCTGCCTTGTTTCCTTCTCTGTGGATCCTGAGAGTACACTCTCAGTTTCTTCCTTGGTAACCACTCCGTGGATCCCAAGAGTACACTCATAGTGTCCTACTTCCTTCCATGTCTGTGGATCACGAGATTAACGTCACAGTCTTCTCCTCGATGCCCTCTCTGTGGGTCCCAAGTATACAGTTCCAGTCAATCCCTTCTTACCCTCTCTGTGGATCCCAACAATACAATCACAGTCTTCTCCTTGGTGCCCTCTCTGTGGATTCCGAGAGTACATTCACTGTCTTTGCTTTGTAACGCCCTCTATGGATCCCAATAGTACATGCAGTTCTTCCTTGGTGCCCTCTATGGATCCTGAGATTACACTCACAGTCTCCTCCTTGGTGCCCTCTCTCTGGTTCCCATGAGTATGCTCAAGTCTCTTTCTTAGTACCCCTTCTGTGGATCCCGAGAGTACACTCACAGTCTCCTCCTTTTGCCCTGTCTGTGGATCCCGAGTGTACATTCCCAGTCAATGCCTTGTTACCCTCCGTGTGGATTTCATGAATACAATTCCGGACCACACCTTTGTGCCCTCACTGTGGATCCCGAGGGTACACTTACCGTCTTTGCCTTGTTACACTCTCTTTGGATCCCCAGAGTACATGCATAGTCTCTTCCTTGTTGCCCTCCCTGGATTCCAATATTGCACTCACAGTCTCCTCCTTGGTCCCTAGTGTACAATCATAGACTACTCCTAGGTGCCCACTCTGTTGATCCCGGGTGTACACTCACAGTCTCCTCTTCAGTACGCTCACTTGGATCTTGAGAGTACACTCACAGTCTCTTCCTTGGTGCCCTCTCTGTGGATCCTGAGAGTACACTCACAGTCACCTATTTGGTGCTCTCTTTGTTGATCCAGAGATTACACTCACAGTCTCCTCATCAATACCCTCTCTGTGGATCCCAAGGGTACACTCAAAGTCTCCATCTTGTTACAATCTCTGTGGATCCCAAGAGTACACTCACAGTCTCCTCCTTGGTGCCCAATCTGTTGATCCCGATTCTAATCTCACAGTCTCCTATTTGGTGCTCCCTCTGCTGATCCCGAGATGACACTCACACACTCCCCTTCTGCACACACTCTGTGGATCCCGAGAGTACGCTCATAGTCTCCAACATACTGCCCTCTCATGCATCCAGAGTGTACACTCACAGGCTCCTCCTTGGTGCCCTCTCTGTGGCTCTCAATAGTACACTCACAGTCTCCTCTTTGGTGCCCTTGCTTGGATACCGAGACTACAATCACAGTCACTGCCTTGGTACCTCTCTGTGCATCCCAAGAGTACACTGCCAGTCTTCTCCTTGGTTCCTCTTAGTGGATCCGGAGAGTGCACTCACAGTCTCCTCCTTGGTGCCCTCTTGTGGATTCCAACAGTTAATTCACAGTGCCCTCCTGGTACCCTCTCTGTGCATCTTAAGAGTACACTCAAAGTCTATTACATGGTACCCTCTCTGTGGGTATCGAAGTACACTGACAGGGTCCTCCTTGTTGCCCTCTCTGTGCATCCCAAGGTTGCACTCACAGTCTCTACCTTGTTACCCTCTCTGTGGATCCAGACAGTACACTCACAGTCTCCCCCTCAGTGCCCTCTCTGTGGATCCCGAGAGTACACTCACAGTCTCTGCCTTGTTAATCTCTCTGTGGATCCTGAGATTACACTCAGTCACCTCCTAGGTACCCTCTCTGGATCCCGAGTGTACACTCACAGTCTCCTCCATGGTGCCCTCTCGGTGGATCGCGACAGTACACTCACAGTCTCCTACTTGGATCTCTCTTTCAGCATCCTGAGTGTACACTCACAGTCTCCTCCTTGGTGCCCTCTCTGTGGATCCAGAGTGTACATTCACAGTCTACTTCTTGGTGCCCTCTCTGTGGATCCCAAGATTACACTCACAGTCTCCTGCTTGGAACCCTCTTTCAGTACCCTGAGAGTACACTTAAAGTGCCCTCTCGGTACCCTCTCTGTGCATCTGAAGAGTACACTTACAGTCTCTTACACGGTACCATCTCTATGGATATGCAGAGTACACTAACAGGTTCCCCTTTGGTGGCCTCTCTGTGCATCCCAAGGGTACAGGCACAGTCTCCTCCTTGGTGTCCTCTTTGGGGATCCCGAGAGTACACTCACATCTTCCTTCCTGGTGCTCTCTTTGTTGATACAGAGAGTACACTCACATTCTCATCCTAGGTTCCCTCTCTGTAGATCACAAGAATACATTCACAGTCTCCTCCAAGGTATCCTACCTGTGGATCCTGAGTCTACATTCAGTTTCTTCCTTAGTAACCTCTCTGTGGATACCAAGATTACACTGAGAGTGTATTCCTTCATTCTCTCTGTGTGGATCTCGAGAATATGCTCACAGTTTCTCCTGTGGTGCCTCCTCTGCAGATCCCAAGAGTACACTCACACTCTCCTCCTTGGCACCCGCTCTGTGGATCCAGAGAATTCACTCACAGTCTCCTCTTGGTGCCCTCTCTGTGCATCCCGCGAGTACACTCAGTTTTATCTTTGGTTAATTCTCTGTTGATCTGATAGTACACTCAAGTCTCTGCCTTGTTACCCTCTCTGTGTAACCCAGGAATACACACACTGTCTCGTACATTGTGCCCTCCCTGTGTATCTGAAGTGTACACTCACAGTCTCCTACATGGAACCCTCTCTGTGGATATTGAGAGTATACTCACAGGCTCCTCCTTGGTTCACTCTCTGTGCATCACAAAGGTTCACTCACCATCTCCTACTTGGTGGCCACTCTGTGGATCCTGACATTACACTCACAGTCTCCTCCTTGGTGCCCTCTTGTGGATCACAAGAGTACAATCACAGTCCCCTCCTGGTACCCTCTCTGTGCATCTGAAGAGTACACTCACAGACTCTTACACGATACCCTCTCTGTGTATATCGAGAGTACGCTCATAGGTCCTCCGTGGTGCCCTCACTCTGTATCCCAAGAGTACACTCACAGTGTCCTCCATGGTGCCCTATCTGTTTATCCCAAAAGTACACTCACAATCTCCTCCTTGATGTTCTCTCTGCGGATCCCGAGATTACACTCACAGTCTCCAGCTTGGTGCCCCATCTGTGTATCCCGAGAGTACACTCACAGTCTCCTGCTTGGTGTCCTCTCTGTGGATCTCGAGATTACACTCACAGTCTCCTGCTTGGTGTCCTCTCTGTGGATCCCGAGATTACACTCACAGTCTCCTGCTTGCTGCCCTATCTGTGTATCCAGAGAGTACACTAACAATTTCCTCCTTGATGCCCTCTATGTGGATCTCGAGATTACACTCCCAGTCTCCTCCTTGGTGCCCTCTAGGATCCTGAGAGTGCACTCACAGTCTCGTCCTTGGTGCCCTCTCTGTTAATCCTGAGAGTACACTCACAGTCTCCTCCTTGATGCTCTGTCCGAGAGTACACACACAGTCTCCTACTTGGTGCCCTCTCTGTGGATCCTGAGAGTACACTCACAGTGTCCTCCTCCTTACCCTCTGTGTGGATCTCAAGAGTATGCTCAGAGCCTCCTCTTTGGCTCCCTCTCTGTGGAAACCAAGAGCACATTCACAGTCTACTCTTTGGTGCCCACTTGTGGATTCTGAGAGAACACTCACAGTTTCCTCTGGTTACCCTCTCTGTGGAATCCGAGAGTACACCCACATTCTCCTCCTTGGTGTCCTCTGTGGATCCTGAGAGTCTGGTCACAATCTCCTCCTTGGTAACCTCTCTGTGGGCCCTGAGAGTGCACTCACTGTCTCCTCCTTTGTTTCCTCTAGGTGGATCCTGAGATTGCACTCAGTCTCCTCCCACGTAACCTCTCTGTGGACCCTGACAAAACACTCACATTATCCTCCATGCTGCCCTCTCTGTGGTTCCAAATGCTTTGCTCACTGTCTCCTGCCTAGTGCCCTCTCTGTGGATCCCGAGAGTACACTCACAGTCTCCCCCTTGGTATCCTCTCTCTGGATACTGGTTGTAAACTCACAGTCTTCTACTTGGTGCCATATCCGTGAATCCTGAGGATACACTGACAGTCTCCTTCTTGGTGCCCTCTCTGTGGATCCCAAGTGTAAACCTCTGAGGTTCCAGAGAGTATACTTACAGTCCCCTCCTGGTACCCTCTCTGTGCATCTGAAGAGTACACTCACAGACTCTTACACGGTACCCTCTCTGTGGATATCGAGAGTGCACTCACAGGTTCCTCTGTGGTGGCCTCACTCTTTATCCTGAGAGTACACTCTCAGTCTCCTCCATGGTGTCGTCTCTGTGTATCCTGAGATTACACTCACAGTCTCCTGCTTGGTGTCCTCCGTGTGGATCCAGAGGGTACAATCACAGTCCCCTCCTTGGTGCCCTCTCTGTTGATCCCAAGAGTACACTCACAGTCTCCTCCTTGGTGCTCTCTGTGTTGATCCCGAGATTACACTCACAGTCTCCTTATCAGTACCCACTCTGTGGATCAGAAGTGTACACTCACAGTCTCCTCCTTGGTGGCCTCTCTGTGGATCCCGAGTGTACACTCACAGTCTCTGCCTTATTACGCACTTAGTGGATGCCGAGAGTACACTCTGTCTCCTCCTTGCTGCCCCCTTTGTGGTTCATGAGAGTAGACTCACCAAATCCTCTTTGGTGCCCAGTGTGTGGATCCAGACTGCACACCCACAGTCTCCCCACTGGTGACCACTTTTTGGATCCCGAGAGTACACTGAAAGTCTCCTCCTTGCTGTCCTCTTGGTGGAATCTCGTGAGTACCTTCATAGTCTACTTCTTGGTGCCCTCTCTGTGCATCCTGAGAGTACACTCACGGTGTCCTCCTTGGTGCTCTCTCTTTGGATCCTGGGAGTACACGCAGCCTCTGCCTGTTACCCTCCCTCTGGATACTCAGAGTACACTCACAGTCTCCTCC
Organism: Dipus sagitta; assembly: GCA_036346955.1. Lineage (NCBI taxonomy): Eukaryota > Metazoa > Chordata > Mammalia > Rodentia > Dipodidae > Dipus > Dipus sagitta. The sequence continues at coordinate 6,171,595 of CM070791.1, read as the reverse complement.
TTGGTGCCCTATCTGTGAATCCCGAGAGTACACTCCCAATGTCCTCCTTGGTAACCTCTCTGTGAATCCGGAGAGTACAGTCACAGCCTCTGCCGTCTTACTCTCTCTTGGATCCCAAGAGTACACTCACTATCTCCTCATTAGTGCACTTCCTGTGAATTCTAAGAGTACACTCAGTCTGTTCCTGTTACCATCTCTGTGGATCCCGGGAGTACACTGACAGTCTCCTTCTTGTTGCCCTGTTTTAGATCCCGAGAGTACACTCACAGTCTCTTCCTTGATACCCTCTCTGTGGATCCTGAGGGTACACTATCAGCCTCCTACTTGGTGCCCCCTATGTGATCCCGAGAGTACATTGAGATTCTCCTCTTTGGTACCCTCTCCGTGCATACTGATAGTACACTCACAGTCTCCTCCTTGGTGCCCTCTCTGTGGATTTCGAGAGTGTGCTCCGAGTCTCCTTCTGAGTATCCCCTGTGTGGATCCCAAGAGTTCACTCACAGTTTCTTTCTTCGTGCCCTCTCTTTGAATCACGAGATGAATCTCACAGTCTCCTCCTCGGTGCCCTCTCTCTGAGGATCACGAGAGTACACTCACAGTCTCCTCCATGTGTCCCTCTCTGTGGATCACTAGAGTACACTCACAGTCTCTTCTTCGGTACCCTTTCTGTGGATCCCAAGGGTACAACAATCACAATCTCCTCCTTGGTGCCCTCTCTCTGGATCCTGAGAGTACAGTCAGAGTCTCTTCCTTGGTGCCCTCTCTATGGATCCTGCAAATACACAAAGTCTCCTCCTTGGTTCAGTCTCTTGGATCCCGAGTGTACACTAACAGTCTCCTCCTTGTTACCCTCTCTGTGGATCCCGAGATTACACTCACAGTCCCCTACTTGGTGCTCCCTCTGTGGATTCCGATTTTATACTCACAGTCTCTGCCATCGTTGGATCCTGAGAGTACACTCACAGTCTCCCCCTTGGTGCCATCCCTGTGGATCCTGAGTGTACACTCACAGTTTCCTCCTTGGTACCCTCTCTGGGGATTCTGAGAGTACACTCAAAGTGTGCTCCTTTGTATCCTCTCTGTGGTTGACAAGATTACACTCACTGCCTCATCATCAGTGCCACTCTGAGGAACACAAGAGTAACCTCACATTCTTCTCCTAGGTATCCTCCCTGTCTGTCCCTAGAGTACACTCACAGTCTCCTCCTTGTTACCCTCTGTGTGGCTCCCAAGAGTACACTCATGGTCATCTCTTTAGTGCCCTCTCTGAGGATCGCGAGAGTACCCTCAAAGTCTCTGCCTTGTTACCCTCACTGTGGATCCCAAGGGTACACTCACAAACTCCTCCTTTGGTGCTTTCTCTAGGGATCCCAATGTACGCACAGTCTCCTCCACGGTGTCCTCTCTCTGGATCCCGAGAGTACACTCAGAGTCTCCTCCTTGGTACCCTCTCCGTGCATCCTGAGAGTACACTCACAGTCTCCTCCTTGATGCCCTCTCTGTGGATCTCGAGTGTATGCTCACAGTCTCCTTTGTAGTAGCCCTTGTGTGGATCACAAGAGTTCACTCACAGTGTCTTCCTTAGTTCCCTCTTTCTGGAACAGAAGATTAAGCTCACAATTTCCAACTTGGTCCCCTCTTTGTGTATCGCAAGACTGCACTCACAGTCTCCTTCAAGGTACTCTCCCTGTGGATCCCGAGAGTACACTCACAGTCTACTCCGTGGTGCCCTCTCTGTGGATCCCGAGTACACTCACAGTCTCTTCCTCGGTACCGTCTCTGTGGATCCCAAGAGTAAATTCACAATCTCCTCCTTGGTGCCCTCTCTGTGGATCCCAAGGTTACACATTCACTCACTTCCATGTTGTCCTTTCTGTGGATCCCGAGTGTACACTCACAGTCTCCTCCTGCGTACCCTCTCCCTGGATCCGATCCTGAGAGTATACTCACTGTCTCCGTTTTGGTTCCTGCGCTGTGGATCCCGTGAGTAAACTCACAGTCTCTTCCTTGATACCCTCTCTGTGCTTCCCAAGGGTACAATCACTGTATACTTATTGGTACCCTCCCTGTGGATCTCGAGAGTACACTCATAGTCTCTGCCTTGTTAGCCTCTCTCTGTATCCCGATAGTACACTCACAGTGTCCTCCTTAGTGCCCTCTCTGTGATTCTTGGTGGTCCAGAGTGTACACTCACAGTCTCCTCCTTGGTACACTCTCTCTTTATCTCGAGTGTACACTCAGAGTTTCCTATTTTTAACCTCTCTGTGGTTGCAGTATGTACACTCACACTGTCCTCTTAGTTCCCTCTCCATGGATCATGAGATTATGCTAACAGTGTCCTCCTTGGTGTCCTCTCTGTGGATCACGAGAGTACACTCACAGTCTCCCCCAATGTACACTCTCTGTCGATCGAGAGATTACACTAACAATGTCTTCCTTTGTGCCCTCTCAGTGGATCCCGAGTGCACACTCCCAGTCAATGCCTTGTTAAGCTCTTTGTCCATCCAAAGAATAAAATCCTGGTTCTCTCCTTGGTGCCCTCGATGTGGATCCCGAGAATACATTCACAGTCTTTGACTTGTTACCATCTCTGTGGATCCCGAGAGTACCCTCACAGTCTCTTCCTTGGTGCCCTCTGTGGATCCCGAGGTTACACTCACATAACTGTTGGTACCCTCCCTTGTATCCAGAGTGTACAATTACTGCCTCCTCCTTGTTACTCTCTCTTTGGAACACGAGAGTACACTCATGTCCTCTTATTTGGTGCCCTCCTTGTGGATCCCGAGTGTACACTCACAGTCGCTGCCTTGTTATCCTCTCTGTGGATCCCAAGAGTATACTCACTGATACCTTCTTCTTACCCTCTCTCTGGGTCCCGAGGTTACACTCACAGTCTCTGCCTTGTTACCGTCTCTGTGGATCCCTAGAGTACACTCACAGTCTGGTCCTTGGTGTCCTGTCTTTGGGGCCCACAAGTATGCTCAAAGCCTCCTCCTTGGTGCCCACCCTGTGGATCTTGAGAATACCCTCACAGACAACTCCTCGGTGACCACTCTGTGGATCCCAATTGTACACTCAGAGTATTCTCCTCGGTACATTTTCTTGGATCCCGAGTGTGTTCTCAGAGTCTCCTCCTTGTTATCCTCTCTGTGGATCCCGAGAATACACTCACAGTCTCTGCCTTGATGCCCTCTCTGTGCATCCCAATAGTATACTCATAGTATCTTCCTTTGTGCTCTCTCTGTGGATCTAGAGAGTACACTCACAGTTTCCTCCTTGGTACCCTCTCTGAGGATCCCGAGTGTACACTCACAGTTTCCTCCTTGGTATCTTCTCTGTGGATCCCGAGAGTACAATCAGTGTCATTCTTCGTCCGCTCTCTGTGGATCACGAGATTATGCTCACAGTCTCCCCCTGGGTGCCTTCCCTGTGTTTCCTGAGAGTACACTCACAGTCTCCTCCTCGATACCCTCCATTCTATACCGACTGTACACTCGCAGTCTCCTCTTTGTGACCCTATTTGTGGATCCTGAGATTACACTCAGTGTCTAACTTGGTTCCCTCTCTGTATCCCAAGAGTACACTGACTTTCTCCTCCTTGGTGCCATCTTTGTGGATCCCAAGGGTACACTCACAGTCTCCTTCTTGGTGCCTTGTCTGTGGATCCCGAGGGGACAGTCACAGTCTCCTCCTTTTGTACCCTTTTCCTGGATCCTGAGAATACACTCATAGTCTGCTCCTAGGTGCACTCACTGTGGCTCCATAGAGTACACTAACAGTCTTTTCCTTGGTACCCTCTCTCTGGATCCAAAGTGCACACTCACAGTCTCCTCCTGGTGCCCTCTGTGTGGATGACAAGAGTACACTCACAGTCTCCTCATTGGTACCCTCTCTGAGGATCCCAAGGTTATGCACAGTCTCCTCCTTGTACTCTCTGTGGATCCTGAGAGTACACTCAGAGTCTCCTCCTTGGAACCTTCTCCGTTCATCCAGAGAGTACATTCACAGTCTCCTCATGGTGTCCTCTCTGTGGAAACAGAGAGTAAATTCAGTTTCCTCCTTGGTGCACTCTCTGTGGATCATGAAGACACTCAGTTTCCTACTTCGTGTCCTCTCTGTAGATCCCGAGAGTACACACACAGTTTCCTCCTTGGCACACTCTCTGTGGATCCTGAGAGTACACTCACCATCTCTGCCTTGTTCCCCGCCTCTGTGGATCAAGAGATTACAATCACAGTCTCCTTTATGGTACCCTCTCTGTTGATATCGTGTTTACACTCACAGTATACTCCTTGGTGTCCTCCCTGTGCATTCCGAGTGTACACTCCCAGTCATTGCCATGTTACCCTCTCTGTGGATCCCAAGAATACAATCACGGTCCTCTCCTTGCTGCGCTCTCTGTGGATCCCGAGTGTACACTCACAATCTCCTCCTTGGTGCCCTCCCTGTGAATCACAAAAATAAATCACTGATTCCACCTTGGTGCCCTCTCTGTGGATCCCAAGAGTAAACTCAGTCTCTTCCTCAGTACCCTCTCTGTGGATCCTGTGTGTATACTCACAGTGTCCCATTTGTTACCCTCTCTGTGGATGCCTAGAGTACATTCACGGTCTCCTCCTTGGTGCCCTCTATGTGGATCCTGAGAGAACACTCACATACTCTGCCATGGTACAGTCTCTGTGGATCCCGAGAGAACACTCACAGTCACTGCCTTCTTAAACAATCCATAGTCCCAAGATTACACGCACAATCTTCTCCTTGATACCCTCTTATGGATCATGGGAGTACACTCACAGTCTCCTCCTTGGTACCCTCTCTATGGATACCGAGATTACACACACAGTGTCCTCCTTGGTGCTCACTCTGGATCCTGAGAATTTACTCACAGTCTCCTTTGTGCCCTCTCTCTGGATCTCAAGAGTACACTCACAGTCGCCTCCTTGTTGCCCTCACTGTTGATTCCAAGAGTACATTCATAGTCTCCTACTTGGTACCCTCTCTGCGGATATCGAGATTACACTCATTGGCTCCTCCTGGGTAATCTATCTTTGAATCCCGAGAGTAAACGCACAGTCTCCTCCTTTGTGCCTTCTCTGTGCATTCTGACAATACACTCACACTCTCCGCCTTGTTTTCCTCTATATAGTTTTGCATACTGAGAGTACACACACAGTCTACTCCTTGGTGCCCTATCTGTGGATCCTGAGGGTACACTCACAGTCTCTACTTGGTACTTTCCCTGTGGATCCAGAGAGTACAATCACAGTCCCTTCCTATGTACCCTGTCTGTGGATCCTGAGAGTACACTCACAGTCTCTCTCTTGTTACCCTCTCTGCGGATGCTGAGAGTACACTGACAGGCTCGTCCTTGGTGCCCTCTCAGTGGATCCAGAGAGTACTCTCACATTCTCCTCCTTGGTACCCTCTCTCTGGATCTCGAGAGTACACTCACAGTCTCCTCCTTGGTGTCCGCTCTGTGTATCCTGAGAGTAAACTCACATTCTCCTCTTTGGTGCCCTCTCTCTGAATCCTGAGAGGAGCCTCACAATCTCCTCCTTGGTGCCCTCTGTGTGCATTCCAAGAGTGCACTCACAGTCTCCTCCTTGGTGCTCTCTGTATGGATACCAAGAGTACACTCACAGTCTACTCCTTGGGACCCTCTCTGTGTATCAAGAGTGTACACTCACAGTCCCTGCTTTGCTACTCTCTCTGTGGATCCCTAGAGTAAACTCACAGTCTCCTCCTCGGTACCCTCTCCCTGGATCTCGAGAGTACACTTACAGTCTCCTCCTTCGTGCCCTCTTTGTGAGTCCCGAGAGTACACTCACAGTCTCCTCCATGGTGCCCTCTCTTTGGATCCCGAGTTTACACTCACAGTCTCCTCCTTGGTGCTCTCTCTGTGTATTCTGGGAGTACACGCAGTCTCTGCCTTGTTACCCTACCTGTGGTTCCCTATAGTAAACTCACAATCTCTTCCTTGGTGCCCTCTTTTTAGATCCCGACATAACACTCACAGTCTCCTCCTTGGTTCCCTCTCTGTGGATACACTCACAGTCTACTCCTTGCGACCCTCTCTGTGTATTGCGAGTGTACACTCAGTCTCTGCCTTGCTACCCTCTCTGTGGATCCCTAGAGTAACCTCACAGTCTCCTCCTTGGTACCCTCTCCCTGGATCCTGAGAATACACACACAGTCTCCTCCTTGATGCCCTCCCTGTGGATCCTGAGTGCACACTCACAGTCTCCTCCTATGTACCCTCTCTGTGGATCCTGAGAGTACACTCACAGTCACTGCCTTGTTACTCTATCTATGGATCCCAATATTTCACTCACAGTCTCCTCCTTGGTGCCCTCCTATGGGTCACGGGAGTACACTCACAGTGTCCTGCTTGGTACACTCTCCGTGCATTCCAAGATTACACCCACAGTCTCCTACTTGGTACCCTCTCATCAGATATGGAGAGTACACTCACAGGCTTCTGCTTGGTGCCCTCTCTGTGCATCCCGAGAGTACACTCACATTTTCCTCCTTGGCGCCCTTTGTGTGGATCACAAGAATACACACAGTCCACTCCTCGGTGCCCTCTCTATGGATCCCAAGAGTACACTCACACTCTCCTCGATGGTGCCATGTGTGTAGATCCCGAGTATACACTCACAGTCTCCTCCTTGAAGCCCTCTTTGTGGATCCCAAGAGTACATTCACACTCTTTTTCTTGGTGTCCTCTCTGTGGATCCCCAGTGTACACTCACAGTCTCCTACTTGGTACCCTCTCACTATATCCCGAATGTACACTCACAGTCTCCTCCTTGGTGCATTCTTGGTGGATCCCGAGTGTACACTCAGAGTCTTTTTCTTGGTGTCCTCTCTGTGAATCCCCAGAGTACACTCACATTCTCCTACTTGAGCCCTCTCTCTGGATCCCAAGAATACACTCACAATCTCCTCCTTGGTGCCTTCGTTGTGCATTCCAAGAGTACACTCACATTCACTTATTGGTACCCTTTCTGTGGATTTTGAGAGTACACTCATAAGCACCTCCTTGGTATCCTCTCTTTGCATCCCAAGAGTACACTCACAGTCTCCTCCTTGCTGCCCGCTCTGTGGATTCCAAGATTACCCAGTCTCCCCCTTGGTGTCCTCTCTGTGGATCCAGCGATTACACTCACAGTCTTCTCGATGGTGCCCTCCGAATAGATCTCGAGTATACACTCACATTGTCCTGCTTTGTGCGTTCTCTGTGGATCCCTAGAGGACAATCTCAGATTCTGCCTTTTACACTCTCTGTGGATCCCTAACTACACTCACAGTCTCCTCCTTGGTGTTCTATATGTGGATCCCAAAGTTACGCTCAAAATCACCTCTTTGATACCCTCTCTGTGCATCCAGAGAGTACACTCACAGTATCCTCATTGGGCCCTCTATGTGGATCCCAAGATTACACTCACCATCTCCTCCTTGGTGCCCACACTGTGGATCCAGAGAATGCACTCACAGACTCCTCCTTGTTGCTGTTTCTGTGGATCCCGAGAATACACTCACAGTCTGTTCCACGGTACCCTCTCTGTGGATCCAGAGTGTACTCTCAGAGTCCCCTGCCTATTATCATCTCTGTGGATGCAGAGAGTACACTCACAATCTCCTTGGTGCCCTCTCTGTGGATCCCAAGTTACACTCACAATCTCTGCCTTGATACCCTCTCTGTGGATCCTGAGAGTACACACACAATCTCTACCTTGTTACCCACTTGATGGATATGGAGAGTACACTCACTATTCTCCTTGTTGCCCTCTCTGTGGATGCCAATGGTACACTCACAGTCTCCTCCATGGCGCCCTATCTGTGTATCCCGAGTGTACACTTACAGTCTCCTCCTTTGTACAACCTCTGTGGATCCCAAGTGTACACTCACAGTCTCCTCCTTGGTACCGTCTCGGTGGATCATGATTGTACACTCACAATGTCCTCCTTCGTACCGTCTCAGTGGATCACGTGATTACACTCAGTCTCCTCCTAGGTTCCCTCTCTGTGGATCCCAAGTGTACACTCACATTCTAATCCTTGGTGCCCTCTCTGTGGATCCCTAGAGTACACTCACAGTCTCCTCCTCGGTACCCTCTATTGGATAACAAGTGTACACTCACAGTCTCGTCCTTCTTACCCTCTTTGTGTATCCCAAGAATACATTCACGGTCTTCTCCTCGGTGCCTGCTCTGTGGATCCTGAGTGTCCACTCCCAATCAATGCCTTCTTACCCTCTCTGTGGATCCCAAGAATACAAACCCGGTCCTATCCTTTGTACCCTGTCTGTGGATCCCAAGTGCACATTCACAGACTTTGCGTTGTTACCCACTCTGTGGATCCTGAGAGAACACGCACAATCTCCTCCTTGATGCATTCTATGGATCCAGAGATTATACTCAACACCCTCCTCCTTGGTTCCCTCTCTGTTAATCCAGAGAGTATACTCACTCTCTCCTCATTGGTGCCCTCTCTGTTAATCCAGAGAGTACACTCACAGTCTCCTCCTTGTTGCCGTGTCTGTGCATTCTTTGAGTACACTCACAATATCCTCCTTGGTCCCCTTTCAGTTGATCCCGAGAGTACACACAGAGTCTCTGCCTTGTTACCCTCTCTGTGGATCTCGAGTGTACCCTGACAGTGTCCTCCTTGGTGCCCTCTCTGTGGTTCCCAAGAGTTCACCCATAGTCTCCTGCTTGGTACCCAATCTGTGCATTCCGAGATTACACTCTGTCTCCACCTTGGTACCCTCTGATTGGATCCCGAGAGTACACTCACAGTCTCCTCCTTGGTGCTCTCTTTGTGGATCGTGAGAGTACACTCAGTGTCTTCTTCAAGGTACCTTCTCTGGGAATCCCGAGTATACATCACAGTCTACTCCTTGGTGCCATCTCTGTGGATCCCGAGAGTACAGTCACAGTCACCTCCTTGGTGCCATTTCTGTGGATCATGATTGTACACTCACAGTCTTCTTGAAGGTACCTTGACTGTGAATCCCGAGAATACACTCACAGTCTACTCCTTGATGGCCCCTCTGTTGATACCTAGAGTACACTTACAGACTCCTCCTGTGTGCCCTCTCTGTGGAGCCAGAGTGTACACTCACAATCAATGCCTTCTTACCCTTTCTGTGGATCCCCAGCATACAATTCTGGTCCTCTCCTTTGTGCCCTCACAGTGGATCCCAAGAGTACATACACAGTCTTTGCCTTGTTACCCTCTGTGTGGGTCCAGAGAATATACTCACAGTCTCCTTCTTGGTGCCTTCTTTGGGGGTACCAGGTGTACGGTCACAGTCTAGTCCTTGGTGCCCTCCCTGTGGATCCTGAGAGTACACTCACAGACTTCTCCTCGGTGCCCTCTCTGTGCATTCCGAGAATGCACTCACATTCTGCTCCTCAGTACCCTCTATTGGATGCCAAGTGTACAGTCAGAGTCTCCTTCTTGTTACCCTCTCTGTGGATCGAGTGTACACTAACAGTCTCCGTCATGGTGCCCTCCCTGTGGATCCTGAGAGTACACTCACAGACCTCTCCTCGGTGCCCTCTCTGTGCATTCCGAGAGTGCACTCACATTCTGCTCCTCAGTACCCTCTATTGGATGCCAAGTGTACAGTCAGAGTCTCCTTCTTGTTACCCACTCTGTGGACCCTGAGGGTACACTAACAATGTCCTTGGTGCCCTCTCTGTGGATCCCAATTGTACCCACAGTCTCCTCCTCGGTTCCTTCTCTTTGGATCCCAAGAGTACACTCAGTGTCTTCTACTTGGTACACTCTCCATGCATCCAGAGATGACGCTTACAATCTTATCCTCAGTGCCCTCTGTATGGATCCCGAGTTTACACTGACTATGGTGCCCTCTGTGTATATACAGAGATTACACTCACAGTGTCCTACTTGGTGCCCTCTCTGTGGATCCCAAGTGTACCCACAGTCTCCTCCTCGGACCCTCTCTTTGGATCCCGAGTATAAGCTTAGAGTCTCCTACTTGGTACACTCTCCGTGCATCCTGAAAGGACGCTTACAGTCTCTTCCTCGGTGCCCTCTCTGTAGATCCCGAGGTTACACTCACAGTATCCTTGATGGTGCCCTCTGTGTATATACAGAGAGTACATTCACAGTCTCTACTTAGTGCCCTCTCTGTGGTTCCCAGAGTACACTCACAGTCTCCTCATTGGTCCCCTCTCTGTGGATCCAAAGAGCACACTCACATTTTCTTCTTTGGTATCCTCAAGGTGGAGCAAAAGTGTAAACTCACAGTGTCCTCCTTGGTAGTTTACGAGAGTACACTCACAGTCTCTGGCTTGGTACCCTCTCTGTGCATCCTGGGAGTGCACTCACAGTATCCTCCTTGATGCCCTGTCTGAAAATCCCAAGTGTACTCTCCCAGTCAATGCCATGTTATCCTCTCTGTGGATCCCAAGAATAAAATCACAGTCCTCTCCATGGTGCCCTCAGTGTGGATATATTCATGGTATAGTCATGATCTTTGCATTGTTGCCCGCTCTGAGGATCCTGACAGTACACACGCAGTCTCTTTTTGGTGTCTTTTGTGGATCCCGAGGTCACACTCACAGTCTCCTCCTTGGTACCCTCTGTCTGGATCCCGAGTGTACACTCACAGTATCCTCCTTGTGACACTCTCTGTGGATCCGGTGAATACACTCACACTCTCCTCCTTGATACACTCTCTGTGGATCCCGAGTGTTCACTCACAGTCTCTTCCTTGTTACCCTCACTGTAGACACTGAGAGTACACGCACAATCTCTTCCTTCTTACCGTCTCTTTGGATCTCGCGATTTCACTCACGGTCTCCTCCTTGGTGCCTTCTCTGTGTATCCCGAGAGTACACTCACAGCCTCCCCCTTTGTACACTGTCTGTGGATCCCGAGTGTTCACTCACAGTTTCCTCCTTGGAACCCTCACTGTAGATACCGAGTGTCTCCTCCTTGTTACCCTCTTTGTGGATCCCGATTGTACACTCTCAATCTCTGCCTTGTCACCCTCTCTGTGGATCCCTAGAGTACACTGACAGTCTTCTCCTTATTTCTCTCTGTGTGGATCCAGAAAGTACACTCACAGTCTCCTCCTTGATTCCCTCCCTGTGGTTCCCGATACACTCACAGACTCCTCCTCAGTGTCCTTCGTGTGAACCCCGAGAGTACACTCACACTCTCCTCCTTGGAGCCCTCACTGAGGATCCCGAGGGTACACTCACAGACTCCTCCTCAGTGCCCTCTCTGTGGATGCCGAGAGTACACTCACTGTCTCCTCTCGGGATCCACATTGAGAACAGCAAGGAGAAGACAGTGAGTGTACACTCGGGATCCTCAGAGAGGGCACTGAGGAGGAGACTGTGTGTGTATCCTCGAGATCCACAGAGAGGTTATCAAGGAGGAGACTATGAGCACTCTCTGACACACAGAGATTGCATGATGGAGGAGATAGTGAGTGTACTCTCAGGATCCACAGAGGGTAATAGAGACCGTGAGTGTTCTCCTGGGATCCTAAAAGAGGGTTCCAAGGAGGAGATAGTCAGTGTACTCTCAGGATACACACAGGTGGTACAAAGGAGGAGACTGTGAGTGTATTCTTGAATCCACAGAGAGGGCTCCAAGGAGGAGACCGTGAGTGTACACTTGGGATCCACAGAGAGGTTAATGAAGGGGATACTGTGAGTGTAACCTTGGGACCCACAGGGTGGGCACCAAGGAGAAGACTTGCTGTGTACCCTCGTGGTCCACAAGCAAGGAACCATGG